>APFE030130821.1:24636-61818 GCA_000404065.3 Pinus taeda
TTTTAAATTTTTCGTTATAATGAACCCAGTTAGCCCCACAAAGTGTTAATTTCATTGTTGGTCTTTAATTTTTCATTAGAATGGGTTGAGCTCACCTACACTGCGTGTCAATTTGATAGTTGAATTTTAATTTTCTTTTGCATTGTATCAAGTTGTCTTAGTCTAAGATTTTAAAATCGCTATACATTTAGCATTTAAAAAAATTACTCTTGATATAATAATCTTTCATTTAGGTGTTCATTTTTAAAGTTTTTTAAGTCAATTTTTTTTCCATAATGTCATGCTTTAAATATTTTAAGAATTTAAGATTGTTCTGTAGTCATAATCTTTGGTTTTAATTCCATGGTTGAAAAATTGTCAAGATTTTAATGTTTTTCTAAATCATGATATTTTATCTTTAATGCTATGGTTGAAAATAGTTATAAATATTTTTTATTAGCGCCATGTTTGAAAATTGTTGGAATTTTAAGGTTTTTCAAAACAATGATATTTTAAATTTAATGCTATGCATAAAAATCATTGGAATTTTAAGGCTATTCAAATACGTGATATTTTATCATTAATGCCATGCTTGAAAATCATTGGAAATTTAAAGCTTTTCAAAATCATGATATTTTATTTTTAACATCATTATTAAAAAATGTTGAAAATGTACCCTGAAAAAAAAAGACTTTATTCTGGCATCAACACTTTTCGATTTCAAGGTGTTTTTTTCACCAAACAAAATGTCTTTTATTGTTTTTTACTGTTATTTTTAAAAAATATTGAAATTTTACCCTGAAAAAAATGGTGATGCAGAATCAACACTCTTTACTTTTGGGTTGTTTTTTCATGTTTCTTGGGCTCCAGTACCCATTTTGAGGTAATAATTCTTGTTTGATCAGTAATTATTGTTTTTACTCCCTTCCACCCTCTATGTCACCGCCACCTCATCCTCTCTCCACGTCATCACTCTTCCACGTCATTTGACTATTGGGGCATTTAAATCACCTGCCAATCGAATGTTATACATGTCATTCCTCTCGCTAAAATTGACCCGTTTTAAATTATGACTCGCACCCCTGAAATGGTAACTGTCAAATTATAATACCCCACCATTTCCACTATAAAACCACTCCATGAGCCTACATTCATTTCCTTCCATGTTCTTTCATCTTGGGTAGGTCATTATCGAATCAATTTGAAGCTAGTAAGCACCTTTTGCTAGTAATTACTCTGCAGAATTTGACCAATTCACCACTCTGGTAACCCTTCTTTTCCTACTCATCTTCAATTCAAAATTTCAATGCAGAAGGGTAAAGGAAATATGGTTGAGGAAGACCCCATGGTTCCCCTTGTCCCAGGCCTTGACAAAACTCCCTTGATTGACACCCAATTCAATTATGTTGAGACTGATTGTGAGTTTGACCTATACGAACTTCACAATTGGGCAAAGAAGAAATACCTTGAACACAACAAAAATTTGACCATCTGGAAATACTTTATCCCTAAATTCATCTCCCCTCCAACTCATTTCTTCCCTCGATTTTCCACCCGATGTCACCTCTGATACCTCCCTAGTAAGAAATCAGTAATTGCCCAAAATGATTAAATTATTTTCTCCATTTCTCATGAAAGAATTTGGAAAGAATTGCAAATAAATCCCCAAGCTTCCCTGCATCCATTTTCCACTGACTCATTAATAGAGTTGTACAAAAATCTTACATTTCCCTAGAGAGTTCATACCTTTGAGTGTTTTCTCCCTAAAAATGTTGAATTACCCAAAATGAAACCCCCATACCTTGTTTCCATTTTCCTAGAGATGTCAAACCATGTAATTTCCATGGTGAATTGATTACTTGGCTATTATACAAATTAGTGGGCTGATGAAGTAGTTTTATGATTCTTGTCAGTATTCTCGGTGGGACAGAAGCCTTTAATTTTGTTTAATTACAATAATTGTTATCTGATGCTATCCCTGATCAATTTATGAAATTCAAAGCTAAAGGAGTGTTTTTATATCAGTCAGTGCTAGTATATCGTATGTCAAATAATCATGTAGACATATTCAAATTTTAGTTGCAGAAGATGGACGAGAAGGGTAACCCTTTGTGAGTTATCCATTGGACTTCACTGATTAGGAAGAATTCAGAGTAATGCACTTATACATATTTTGTGGATAAATTTCTTCACACTTTTTTGTGTCTATTATGTAGTGACATTATACAAAGAATATCTCCAGAAATCAAGAAGGTCTTACACCTCTAAGAACAATCAAAGGTTGGAGACTAGTATTTATACTAGAACTACATAGAGATCAATATTTATGGATGTGAACTCCCTCCATATATACTAATAGTTTTTGTGCCAGTGAGAATATTTTCTTTAGAGTGTGTCAGATAGACGTTGAATATTGATAAACTATATTTTGTGTCCAAAAAAAATAAATCATAGTTTGAGCTAAAAGCACAAGTAGGACCATACACTGTAAACACAGAGAAATTGCAAAGTAGGTGAAGACAATTATGAAACATATGAAGTTCAAGCTCAACGTCACATGGTCCTATGACCCCTTAGGAGTAGTATCTAAGCTGATATTTGAACAAAAAATTACTTCATATCCTCATACACCAAGGCCAGATATAGAATAGTATGCAAACCAATAGGAATGGGTAGAAAACACATTGCAGGAGGGTAAAGAGAAATTGGTTAGTGAGTCCTCATTACAAACTACTCAGATTAACAGACCACAACCCAAACCGATAGGAGAGTTAATCCTTAGGTGATCAACATTTAGAAAGAATCTTCAAAAGAAATGGATGGACAGGATCACACTACTTTAGTTTTGATAGGCACTCCTACCACCTCTCTACCTTATGTAGAAGAATCAACTTAGTCTCCTATCTCTTCTACTTCCCAAGCTCCACCACATCCAACTACTTTCACAAGGTACAGGGATATTAAGTTGAAAAATGATGCTCTCAATCTTCAACATACTCAAAATTCTGGAAACAAACTGCCACCACTCAACACACATTATTGTCTACTTTTGATTCAGAGAAGGGTCAATTTTAAATGGCTGTTTTGGAGCCCAAGGTTGCAGCTCCCAGAAGTGTTGAAGATTATAAAGCCTCTTTTTTTTCAGTGGACACTAAAAGAGTTCATGTAATTGATCAAATCAATTTGCATAAGAAGGTATGTGACATGATTTATTCAACTCTAACCATCTCTTCCATGACTGCTTCAAAATTGTAGAATTCATTGAACAACATGCTCACAACTCAAGATTTAGATGATATCCTCTATGTCGAAAGACACCAGGATTAAAACATTGGAAGAATTGGTTATCAAACTAGGATATGATCCTAGTGATGTCAAGGCAGTAAAGGAAGTGATCAAAAGCAAGAATGTAGACAATCAAGCTCTTAGAAAATAGCTCAAACTCCAAACTATAGAACACCCTTAGACTAAAGAAGTCACTAGTTCGGAGATATAGAAAGAGAATTTATTTACTTTAGTAGTGGAATAGAATGCTCAAATAGAGAAAATGGAGCAAGACATGGAAGCATTAGTAAAATAAAAAGAGAAATGGGAGGTAGTTGGAACATTAGCAGAAGGGACATCAATAGGTACATCGGCTAGGAACATCAACAATAAGTACTGTAACCCAGCTTACAACACAGATATTGGTTTCAGATTCCTAAGAAAGGCTAATTCAAGCTTTGGGGGAATTGTCATTGGCAAACAAAGAGGTGGAGAAATTATGAGAAACCCTCACCAAGATGGAGGAAAGTAAGATAAAGTTAGATAATGCATACTTGGTAGAATTACAAGAGAAATTCAAAGTTATTTAGGTAATTCAAAAGTATGAAGACTAGTCCATCATTACTCAAATGTTGGCAGAGGAAAAAATTCTCATTTGGAACAACATCAATGCCAATTTTACAAACCTATTTCCTTCCATTCAAATCATCTTTGAACATGTTAAATTGGTGTAGAGAGTCAAAGTAGCGGTAGAGTAGAAAAAATCTTATCTTGAGCATAGGCTAGAAGAAGCACAAAAGTTCAGCAAGGTGTTGAACTCTATAACCAGAGAAGAACCTGAAGAGCTCCACATCCATGACAAAATAGAAACAATGATGGAATTCAAAAGAGTTTTTATTAAAAATAATATGATCGTGTAATTGGAGAATAAATGTAAAGAGATGGAGCTATTGGTAGAGAGATTCAACATGAAATTTTCTTTATTGCAGGAAAGGGGACTTCTAGATCTCAGGAACTCTAATGGAAAATTGATTCCATTAGAAATTACCAAGAATAGTTATGCAACATTGTTGTAGATGTGTCAAATTTTTCCAAGGCATAAACATAATACCTAAATTTTTGGCACAAAAGCATAAGAGAGGAGATGGAAAAAGGGCACAGTCAACAACATATTTCCTTTAAATTTTCAATAGACAGACGAATTTGTCCAAGGATTCTACTTTTTAGTTATATTTTAGAAAAATATGTAATTTTGTTAGAACATCATTTTGTAATGAATTCTTTTTTAGAACTTGAGATTACTTTAGCAGAAAGTCTATAAGTACATTGTAATAAGACTTAACAAGGGTTGGAACTTGTTTGAACAAAGGAGTTGTAATTTGAGTAAGTTGTGCATTGTACTAAAGTGATCAATTTACAATAATAGAGAGAGTTTTATTTCAAGATTCCCGTGTCAAACAATTGATGATGTACTTCCTTATGTGAAATTGTTTATTTTCTCAGTTTTCCATATGCTTTCTCTCTTAATTGTTTGGAGAAGATTAAGGGCAGAATTTTCTTAAGTGTACTTTGCTCTAGCTTATAAACAATATCAATATTTCCATTCTAATGTTAAGTATAGAATTCATATTAGTATTCTCTATATTTAATTGAACTTAAGTCATATTCATCCTTTCACCCCCATATATACTTTAAAAGATTCAAAATTTTTCTTATCCTTCCCTATTGTAGTTGCTCTATCATTTTGTGATTGATTACCCAAAGTTTCATGACTCCATGGCCAATGGACTTTCCCTGCACTTTTCAACCAAACTTCTGAAAAACTCCACCTCAAATTTTCATAACTAGCATAATATATTAAAAAACATAAATCTAAATCAGATAGAGAGATCCCTCTCTGAAGCTAGAAGGGCTAGATCCCAGTTTTACAAATGGTTTTGTGGTTACCTCTACGTTTCTCTCCTTAGCCTGGGGAAATTACGGAGTGATAACAACTTTAATGTGAAGTTATACTATCCATGGTTTTTGAACTTGTAACCTTAACACAAAGGAATGCCTTAATAGTACACCGAATTATTATTTATATGTTCAAAAGGCATATATCTCTCATTTTTTTAAAACAGTTTTGAGAATCAATTGCAACATGGTTAAGCTTGTTCACTTGTAACAATCTGTATTAGTTATGTGACGTAAATGAGTGTTCTTTTTCTACTTATTATCACCTTTGTTTGTAACATACTGTATGGTTTTATAATTAATGGGTATGGGAGTGTATATCTCTAAATTTTTAAAGCAATTTTGAGAATCACTTGCAACAGGGTTAAGGTGGTTGGCCTATTGTATCAGCCAATCATTTTGATTGATTAGAATCTAGAAAATCATCATGTATTTGAAAAATAGTTTTTTCTTAAAAAAAGCAATAAGCTGCACCATTTATTTTCACCACATATACCCCCTTTCCAGTAACACCTTCAACACTATGAAAAATTAAAGTATAGTAAGCTCATGCTCCCACATTTTCAGGATTCACTATTTACATACGTGTATAGCCAATTTGATATGGCATGCTTTTATAGAACAAAGAGTTTTACTATAAAATCTATAGGGGAAAAAAACCAAAAAGTGCCTTCCCTCTGGAACATAGTCTCTTGTCAAGGGAAATCACTTACATATGCTTGTCTTCTAAAAGAAAGATTTTATTGAATGACATTTTTAATCTAGTATATAACTTTGCAAGGAGTTGTACTTAAGAGATTACTCACAACAAAACTTTTAGTTTAAAAGTGGAAGCTTTAAAGCCATGAAAATAATTTAGAATTTCAAATTAAATTTATACTGGGGAGGATAGAACATTTACAACTTTGCCAGGAGTTCTATTTAAGAGATTACTCACAATAAAACATTCAATTAAAAGTGGAAGCTCTAAAAGCATGAAAATAATTTAGACATTCACATGAAATTTGTAGTGGGGAAGATAGAACATACTAGTGGACTCATTAGTGAGAGGTGTTAGACCATTGTACACTTGCAAAATATTTGTGCTTTCCTCAAATCATGTATTCATGAGAATAATCAGAGTGAAAATTGATATAATTGAAAGTAAAAACATTAGAAAGTATTTATATACAACAATCAATAAATGAAAGTTGAATCATATACAATGTTTGAAATTTTACATATGGTGTAGTAGTTCAATGAAGCAGGACCTATATACATAGAGATGTTATTGGCAGTTAATAATTAAACATATATACAATAAAAATATTTTATGTCATATAGATTTAATTGATAATGAGCAACTAATCATATCTACATGATCAGGCATGGCATCGACAACACCAATTGATGTTTATTGTCATGCTAAGATGTGAAAGTTGTTCCTGCAAGTGCGCCCACATTTTCCTGTGTGTGTCTCTTTCATGGATGTGAATTATTTTTTTTCAGTATTTTCCTTATCGTTCATAACAATTCAATAGTTGGATGCAAACAATAAAGAGGTAATGATTATCGGGGCAATATCCTTGTTTTTATATCTTGCAAGGTAAGTTCCTACTACTGAATTTCTCGGAAATATTCATATAGCATGCGTAATTAGTCTGAATCCATCCATATTGGTCATTAAAAAATAGAATTAATAGTAGGTGATAGTGGACGTGTTTGTTGAAAGCATTTTTTTTAAATAAACTAAATATATATATATTTTTTTAAATAAGAATAAAACAATGTGAGGTTAAATGTAATATCAAGCAAGTGTATTTGAAATTTGGTTAAGTAGCAAGTTGTGTTTACTATGGGTAAATTTGGAAGATGGAGTGCATGGTTTGCTAGAGTTCATTCTCTTACACAGATTTTGATGCAAGAAGTGATTCATCTTGTTGTCTATATTTTAGGTATGGATTCTCGTGCAGGCATGTGATGCATGAGAATGGAAATGTTGGATTGATTCAAATGTTTGCCAATGACTGTACTCTTGAAATTGTAGTGAATGTTAAACCTTGGTGTTCTTTGGTGCCAATGTCTACTGTTACTTTGTCTAATGCCATTCCTTGTGACTTGTCTATAGTTAAATCCCATACCATTCAAAGTGCTATCTGTTGGCGTGCACCCTTTGTGATGGGGGAAATTGGTACATACATTGGGTGTGAAATGTCCCATGGTGTTCCTTTGTAATGGTTGAATTTGACATACATGAAGGATGGAAATTCTGGGGGCTTTAAGTCAGGTGAATAAAATATTGAAACAACCTTGCCAAGTGTGCCATTAACAAGGCCTTTATTTACCCACAAGTTGTTGGTTAGTATAATTTTTTGTTCATTGAATAAGAGTACCTTTTGTGTCCAAAGGTTCATCTTTTGTTGTAGCAGAAGTTTGCTGCCTTTGTTGCTCAGTAGAGCCAAGTGCTACTAACATGTTCAATTTTTTAAGCATTGTTTTATTATGCAAGGAAATTGAGTTGTTCATTGCATATAAGTGCATGGAGTCTTGAAATGTTTGTTGCTCTTAATGTGTAGGAGAGGAATTTGTCCTTGACATTAGGAGTTTACAATCTTCAAGAGTAGGTGTTACATTTCTGAGGTTGGTGAGGAGATGGCGGGAAGCAACCCGGGAAGGGTTAGCTCCTTGTTGGCAAAAAACAGTTGAAAGTGTTATGAATGTGTCAAAGTTGCACCAAAGTGCACTGCTATGTGATGTGCCAACATATAGAGGAATGTCATTCACAAGTGGAAGCTAGCCTAGATCTTTGACAAGGATAATGGAGCAATTTTCAGGTGGTACATTTCGATGAAGGGGGAATGCCTATCTTAGGTGATCGTCAATGTGGGGAAGAATTTTTGGACCGATGAAACTCATTTCATCAATCAGGATGTACTCTACATGACGAAGTTTATCTCGCAAGTGTAGGAGTGATTTTCCTTCAAGAGGATGCATTGATTGGATAGGGATATGAAGGGCAGAGTGGATTGTAAGGGAATTTATGTTGAAAGATGCAACATTGGTGGCTACAAGTAACATCAAAGGGTTTGTGTTTGTTGGTGAATTTCCATAAATGCATGTTGCAAACATTTAATTAAATGACATTTTCCTGTCCCAGTTGTCCCTTGCATGATGATTCTGCATGGGGGTTTTGGTGAAGGTGTTTTGATTGAGAAAGAATAATGGTAAAATTTTTGTTCTAGGTGGGAGTGAATGTGTGATCTTGGGGGAGGTTTGAAAAAGGATGATGGTGGTTATGAATATTTGAGTGGCTGAATTTAATGAAATTATTGGTAGTTTCTTGCAAGTGGAGAGGGATAGAAGTATGTGGCCAATTGAGTTTAGCATCGAAGTTGTGATAGCCAGTCATTTTGAAGTCATCAATTTCAATATTGTAGCCTAGGTGGAGTTGAGAGAGGATTTTCCATTCATTCATTTGCATGGGGTTATGAGGGGGCTCAGAAGGGGTAGTCACAGAAGTAGATTGATATTCGAGTTGTGGGGTTTTTGGGTTTTCAATTTCTCAATGGAAATTCCATGGTGTATATGTCCCTTTCTTTTATTCCTAGTGTGAAATTATTTTCTCATCAGTGGAACCAATATCACTGGGGAGTGTATGGAAAGGGAAATACAATAGTAGTTCACTCCAATAGAAAGTGGCATAACAAGGATCATTAGAGGAAGGGATGGCAATGTATCATGGAAAGACATGTACAATCATTGGAGGGAATATGTGTTTCCATTAGTTTTGTTTTCGACAGGCATAAAATGACCAAGAGTGTGCAACTTCAAGGAGGGTTAATGATTCCAATGAAACAAATCTGTTCATCTATGAAAGGATAAAGGTTGGAATCAAACAGGAATTTTGAGTATCTTGAGAAAAATAAATTTGTTAACATTAAAAGAAACAAATGTATGACAGTAGAGAGAGGGGTAGTTTTTGTAACATATTGCATATTTCTTGTGCCCTAATGTCTCTATCTGTAGTTGTTTTTGTAAGGAATTTCCATATGATAGTAATAGTAGGTGCTTCTAGAGTGGCATTCTGTGAGAGATGTCATAACATTTGGTGATAGCTCTTTGATCTTGTTTATTTTTTTGCTGCATAGTTCGAAATATAGCTTAACACAGCATAGCATGATAGAATAGGTTGACAATCAAAATAGAAAGTAGATCGAAATTGTGAATATTTAATCTACCATCATTGCGAGAAGGTGTGCAGATTTCTCGGCCTTTATCATCAAAGATAATTAAATATGTGGAGTTTAACTCCCACGGTACTCCATATCAACAACTAAGAACTTTGACTTTTTTTCGAAGGGAGGTATATTCATGACACTTTGTGTGACATTGAACACATTTGACAAGCTTTTCATAGTCTTCAAAATGGGTTGACGTGAAGATTCATGTTGTGTCAAGAAGGCATGGGTTGTGAATTAATGATTGGTGTAGCGTAGAATTACGATGTTGGAGGCATCGTGGATTCCAAGAAGTTACTTTTGCATGCATCCCAACTTGGCCAGAGTTTGGGCAGATTTTGGGAAGAAATCCAAGTTTTGTGGAATTGTGTAGTAGAAAGGATGCCACAGAGTATGATGTGAACCGCGCATCAGCGTATAGGAGGATGATGAATATTGCACAACAAAGTCACTGTGTAGCATCGAGGCTTCATGGCAAAGCCCCTTCCTTTTTGTAAAAGCATTAAAATATTGTAA
Organism: Pinus taeda; assembly: GCA_000404065.3. Classification (NCBI taxonomy): domain Eukaryota; kingdom Viridiplantae; phylum Streptophyta; class Pinopsida; order Pinales; family Pinaceae; genus Pinus; species Pinus taeda. The sequence continues at coordinate 34,569 of APFE030130821.1, forward strand.
AGTTGTTGGTTTTGGGCCATAGTCCCTTGTATTTTGGAAACCATGGTGTTGGGTCCATGGTAATGTAGTGATGTAAATCCTTGATGTATAGTATATATAGGGATGAATAAAGAAGGAAGGAATCATCGAATTGATCCAAATCTTTGTTTATGTGATATTTTTGTGGTTTGTACTTTGGAGGAAGGGCAAGGCTCCACAGTTGTGTGTGTGGAGGCCTGGGTCTGCAGATTTTTGCACAGATCTTTTGCAACTTAGTGTGTAGACACCCTACAGCTGTGCGTGCAGTGAAGAACTGTTTGTTGTAACAAATTCCATATTATAAGCAATAGTTCTTGTGGATGTAGTCCTACATTGGGATGAACGACAGTAAAATTTGTGTCTCAAGTGTTTATTTTCTTATTATCTACACTTTATTTCAGTATGACACAGTTTATGAATGTTTATGACATGTTAACTGATGAATGTAATTATGTGAAGTAACCTATAAGTGTAAAGTAATTTGTTGATGTGAAGTTGTTTATAAGTAAGTGTTAAAACATAAGAAAATACAACAGTGCTACAACACAGTATCCCTCGGCCTACAAAAACCTAGTTCCACAACCTCCCATAATCACATCGGGTAAGACTGTGATCTACTTGCAAGTTGTTGCCAAAAAGGGCCAGTGGTTGAGGGTGTTGTTGGTGTGTAGTACACTTTGAAACTGAGTCTAGCTCACTTAAGCCAACCATGGAAAATTTTAGGTGCTAATGTTCACCCAGTGGGCTAATTTTCCATGATTTTTCCACAAAAAAGATTTGACAATTTCCAATTTTTATAAAAGACAGTTTGCCCAAATTTTAGAATATAGAATTATTTTAGCTTAAAAATTGCCAAAATTATATAGAGAATATATATAAAATCATTTTAAATTTGAATAATTTTAGAAATATATCAATAAACATTTTATAATTTTCATATTAGGAATTAGTGAGATTCGCCAATGTTTTTAAACTTCAAGAAAATTTTCCATGCTTAAAACTTTCCTTGAAGCCAACAAATGCTTCCATTGTAAGGATTGAGATCTGTTTGAGGGATATGTTTTGGCATCCATCAAAGAAAGAAATACAAAAGTGGGTAGAACAAAAGGAATAAGAATTTGTAGATAAAGAGAACATAAACCCTAAACTATCATCTAAAAAGTGGTTATAGTGATACATTTTTGAATATCGGTATGAAATCTTCTTTGTTTCATTTTTTGTGGAGCTATACGAGTGGACTTCAAGATTGATAGAGAGAAATAATTTATTTAAAGGAGATGAACCTAAGCATTGGACTCCATAATCTATATGATGACTAAAGAAAACTGATAACATAATTTTGTTGGGATAGGGTCTATAGGGTCAGTTTTGGGGTTAGTTAACCCAATTTTTGTAAAAGTTTTGTAAAAGATGTAAAGTCTCCATGAAATGTGGATGCAGAGCATGCAGCTAGATAGGTATCCAAGGGGTTTTAGCCCCTTGTTTGGATAAGTAATTAGGTAAGTTTTGAGACTCACCCATGGTTTGCAGACCATGGTATTCTAATGAAGAAAGATGTATATAGTTGAGTGATAGTGAGTCTAATAGGTAGCTAAGAGATAAGTAAGTCAAGATAGAGATTGTTTCGGGCAAGTGCTAAGGTAGGAAGGCTCAACTTCCTGTACTTAGGAAAAAGGGGAAGGCTCCTACAGTTGAGTGCACAGGAGGCCTTGGTAAGTCCGCAATTGAGTGTGCGGACCCCTGCAGCTAAGTGTGCAGGGTAAAGAAGTCTATAATTTGAATGTTGAAAGCTTAATAAAGACTGATTTTGAAGAAATATTGTGCATTTGAGCATTATTGTCAATTCTCTTTATGTTATGATCTGTCACTCTATAATATGTTTTCTATGGAAAAGTGTATAAATGTTGTGCAAATCTAATGAATATATCATATTTTTGCATGTCTTAAGTAATTATCTGTGTTCGTGAAGTTAAGGGTTAACTTTATTGTGATTTCTGATGCATTGGGTAGATCTGCACGAAGGCAGATCTAGGTTTATTACTTAGTGCACGAAAGTAGAAAGAATACTTCTTTAGGGTCTATAAAGTTTGATTGCGGGCCTTCACGAAGGTCTAGAATCCGTTTTACTCAAACTACAGTATCAGGCCATAAAAAGATACTGACCTGCGCGAGGGGAGGTCTGAGCTATAAAGATCTTAGGACCACCTATCACACTATCTCTCAATGCAGAAACCTAGTTCTAGTATCGCCCAATACTGCTTCAGGTGATATTGCAGCCTACACTATGCAAGTTGTTGATGAAAGGGCCAGTAATTAGGGTTTTTTTGTTGGTGCGAAAAACTATGAACTTGGGTCAGGCCCACTTAAGCCAACAAATGGTTTCATTGCCGAGACTAGGATCTATCTAAGAGATGTGTCATAAATGGTTTCCTATGAAGAAAGAGATTGACAATTGGATTTACCGAAACGTACATTTGTTCGCAGCTCAAGAGAACAGGATCCCTAAATTATCGAAGGAGTAATAGTTGTAGAGATTTTTATACGTAGATGAGACCAACGCGTTATTTTGTTTCTTCCCTAAAGAACTACATGAGTAGTTTTCTAAATTGGTCGATAGTCAAGGGACATGGAGGCTTAATGGTCCTATAGTGTGGACTCTTATACTGGTGCAACGTCTAGAAGCATCAGAAAGAAATATCACATCGGCTATGGATCATTGGATTGATCGCACATTGGGAATTTTTGTGATTTATTTTGCGATTGATATGAATATCAACTATAGAGAATCCAAATCAAGGCTCTTTAAAGGATCTTGAGGTAAGTATCTGAAATCATTAAAGACTGCGATTAAAATGTTGTTATGTGAAAATAGGTTTATGCAGTTAACTTGATGTTTAGGGTTATGTGAAGTGGGACATTCTTTAGAAGAAATGGAGGATCCAACCTAGAATATAGTTTGCTCATTAAACCTCCTTCGAGTGATGACGAAGGGATGGTGTTAACTACACCGCGAAGTGTAGTTCAGTGAATTATGCAAGGTATTCTGAGGATACCTCATCTATCCACTCCAGCTACGCCTCATACACCTATGCCTTCACCCCCTCCACCTCCATTTCTACTATTCAATACGGAGAACGCGATGAAGATGCCAATTTTTAAAGGAAAAAGGAGTGAAGATCCAAAACAATTTTGGTTTGTCGCAGGAGCTGTTTGGAAAGCACAATAGATTACGAATGATAATATTAAGAAATCACAGCTAGTTACAACCTTACATGATCACGCATTAACATGGTATATCAAGTATTGCATTGATAACCCCAATGCAACATTGGTAGATACCCATCTAGCTCTAAACTGAGAGTTGAGTAAGCCTAAACCAGAGGCATAATCAGTAATTGAATTTAAGAAAATCCAACAGAAGATAGATGAGACACCTTGGGACTTTGATTAGAGGTTGAGGTGCCTGATCAGGCAATACAATATGGTAATGACAGATTCCTATCATCATGACTGGTTTATAGCATCACTCTTGCCACAATTAAGAGTACCTTTATCACAACAGAAGATAGCAACATAGGTGGAAGCCTTGGAGATCGTGATGAGGATAGATGCCTCGCATATACAGGATACAAACCTTGGAGTGCAACAAATTCACTCAAAGGTGGAAAGCCTGCACTTGGAGTAGCAAATTCTGAAGAAAGTAAAGGAAGCTCCACCGGAGGTGTGTGCTAAGGTCTGGTGTTTGAAGTGTAAGAGCCATGGATATGATAAGGATCACTTCTTGGTCTATAAGAGCCATATTATAGGGGGAGGGCCTCTTCCCCTGAAACCAGAGAATAATGTTAGGATGAGCGTGATATCTATGCTATATTGTGTTATCTGTCAGGTTACATGACAACATGCTATTGATAATTGCCATTTACTGCAAAAATTTATGCTGACCCCTCACAGTTGTTTTGCAATTTTTGTAAGTCTATAGGACATGATGAAGGCCATTGTAGGAGTTATGAGATGATGATGGTAAAACACCTACCTATAGGATGCAGGCAGAGAACTGACCTCAAGATTAGGGATCAGGCGCTGCGCATGGAGGATACCAAGGCCGAGGATGGGGAAGAGGTTCTAAACCAGAACAAGGGCGTGGGTAGGTAATTGCTATAATCGTGTCAAAGCAGGGCACTTCATGCAAGATTGTACAAATCCCACACATCCATCATGTCATTATTGTCGACAGTTTGACCATGTCATAGAGGAATATTCGGTCCTTATGGAAAAAATGCAAGAAAAGAAGGCACAACCCAATAGCCTACGCAAAACATTCAAATGATGAGAGCTGAGCTGCACAAAGAAGATTAGAGTATAAATATCATACTCAGAAGTGGCATGGCAACTGGTGCAGACAAAGGAATGTAACCTGAGGAAGATAGATGGGTGCGCAAGTCTGATGAGAAGGAAGTAGATTTTGATCTTAATCGCACTAAAAAAACCTTCATGGAAGCCAAAAAGAACTTCGCTGAGGCCTTTACCTCAGGAAGTCATGAGAAAATTCCAGAGACTAGTGTGATGCCAGAAGTAGATCCTTTAGTACTAGTTACATTTTTGAAGACTTGTATGAAGCTTCTGCATGATAAGAAAGTAGTAGAAGGGTTATAAGAGTTAATAGATAAGTGCATTAATAAATAAAATACTCCTGCTGAACAACACATAGTAAGAAAGATTGGTAAGCATAAGACGCGAATGGGACGTGAGATGAGGCTAAGTGCATAGATAGGTGAATATGAAATGGACCAGGTAATCTTGGATCTGGGGTCTGATGTGAATGTCCTGCCCAAGAAGACACGGGAAAGGACAAGGAGACCTACACTGTAGTGGTCTCCTATTCAGTTGTGCATGGAAAATCAATAGAATATTATTCCAAAGGGTCACTTATATGGTGTAACAGTGGACATCGAGGGTGTGAGCGTGTTGGCTGACTTTGAGGTCATTGAAATAGTAGATGATGGTAACCCTTACCCTGCGCTACTAGGGATTGACTGGGCTATCGATATGAGCAGGGTAATTAACTTGAATAAGCACAAAATGACATTTCAGAAGAAGTTGGTAAGGGTTGTAGTGCCACTAGATCCTACAGAAGGAGCGCGTTATACTAAATGTTTTCATGACTATGTAGAAAGTGATGATGATCTAGATCAAATATACAAGATACCATCGTGAGATGAGGATTGGATCAATCCTACAACTGACGGGTAAATTGCATGGGATAGGGATAGCTCCTGTTCCTCAGACTTGAATGAAGAGCTTGAACAATGGCAGAAATAGTTGCATGAAATATCTATGCTCTACTGCAATATGATGACCAAATCATCGAGGCGTGTCTCGAATGAGGTAATAATTATTCCACATTATGATGATTTAACTAATGTGCAATTGTTTTTGGATGAATTTGAAAGGGAAGTGCTAGAGGAGCATCAGTTTCAGGCACTAGAATTGGCTTTGCACGCTACGCCTTCCCGTTGGTGGGGTACGCACAAGGATAACTTTACTGGATGGAAAGAATATAGAAGAATGATGAAGTTAAGGTTTGGGTATGATAATACTAGGATCATATAAAAATACAATGGGAAGGATGATTTGCATGATCATTTGGCATGATGGGCTAAGGCTTGGGGAACTAAACCACAACCAGAATAGGTGCATATTTTATGTCACACCTTAGACACAATCCCAATGAACTAGTATGTGGAGACGAAACTTTGCCATGGAACAACTGAATGGGACATCTTAAGGGAGAGTTTTTTATTAAATTTTAGCTTTGAGGATGGTTTTGAGAGCATTGATGAGGCGCTACAAGAAATAAAAATAGTTATATTCAGAACAAAAAAGGAACCAGTCGAATGGACTCAGCTAGATTGGAGTACACAGCTGCACCATGTGCTGGAATGTTATAATGTGACTGTTGAAGAGGAAGAAGATGATCCATGGAATATTACCATTGCAGAAACATAAGGCTAATGCGATGCCAAAAGACCAAAGGTGGCAAACCTAGATATATCAAAGTCATTTCAAACTTGATAAGTAAACAATTGCTCTAAAGCATTGCCTAAGTTCACGAAGATCAGAGACTATTGGGACAAAGATACAGTTGATAAGGTAGCTGAGTTGCTATGTGAGTACCATGATTTATTCCCAATGAAGTTTTTAGATTTGAAAGGGATCAACAAAGATTTAGGTGTTATGAAGATGACATTGAAGCTGGATGCGAAGCCTGTTAAGTAGAGGCCTTATCGGCTGAATCCAAAATATAAAGAGAAGGTACATGAGGAAATTGATAAGATGCTAGATGCCGATATTATTGACTGAGTAGAGGAATCAGATTGAGTAAGTCAAATGGTGGTCCAAAAAAGGAACAAAAATGTGAAATTTGCATATGCATAGATCTGTGGAAGCTAAATGATGCCTGTGTGCATGATCCGTTCCTGACACCATTTACTGACGAAGTATTAGAGAATGTTGACATACAAGAGGCGTATTCGTAAACTCATGGTTTTTTGGGATATCATCAAATCAAGATTGCGCTAGAAGATCGAAGAAAAACAACCTTCATGACCGAGTGGGGTTTCTTTTAATATACAATTATGCCATTCATATTGAAGAACGTGCCTCCAATCTTTCCCCAAGTAGTGATTGTGGCGTTCAAAGAGTTTATTCATAAGGACCTGGAGGTATATTTTGATAATTAGACTGTATTTGCATTAGTGAAGCGCCATGTTATGATTCAATGCCTCATGCTAGATACATGTCGAAGGTATCCAATAGCGCTAAACTTGAAGAAGTTCACATTCTATGTGCCCTTTGGGATTTTGTTTGGCCATGTCATATGCAAAGAAGGATTGATGGTGGACACTGTGAAGATCACTATCATTGTGAATTTGGAGGCTCCTAGGAATGTAAAGCAACTGCGTATGACATTGGGACACATTGGGTATTACAAGAAGTTTATCAAGGCGTATGCCCAAATAATTGTGGCAATGGAGAAACTATTGAAGAAAGACGTGATGTTTTTTTGGGAAGAATATTGTTAATGCAGTTTGGATGTCTTGAAGGAAAAAATGGTGACAATGCTTATTTTGGTGTTTTTGAACTGGAAGAAGGAATTCCATGTGCATGTAGATGCCTATTACATTATGCTAGGAGTGGTATTAACACAAGAAGGTGAGGGAGAGATTAATCATCCGATAGCTTTCGCGAGTAGGAAGTTATCCAAAGCTAAGAATAATTACTCCACTATAGAGCGCGAAGGGCTACTGATGGTCTGCATGCTATAGAAGTTTAGGCATTACTTATTGGGTGGACACTTTAAAATGTATACAGATCACTCCACGCTGAAATACCTGGTCAATAAGCCTGTGTTGGGGGGAAAGATATGTCAATGGTTACTATTGTTCCAAGAATATGACTGTGAAATAATTGTGAAGCCTGGAAGGTTGAATGCAGGCCCAGACCATCTATCAAGGATTGAAAAAGGTGAAGAACCAAGTAGCTTGGAGGAAGGATTGTCAGATGCGGAACTCTTTGCGGTGCACGTCACAGATGATAATTTTCTGATATCATTTAATTTTTAATAATGGGAACAACTCCGGAAGGTTATTATACTCAGCTGAAGAAGGAGTTAGTAGTTTGAGTTATAGATCTTCAGTGATTGTGAGTCATTTGTATGATATGGGAATGAATGAGATACTACAAGGTATGTTCCAGAGTTCGAATGCACTAGTATCCTAGCTGAAGCCCATGGAGGAGTGGCAAAAGGTCACTATGTAGGGAAATCAACCGTGAAAAATATTTTGTGTGCTGGGTTATGGTGGCCAACATTACACAAGGATTCTAAGGTATATTGCAACGCATGTGATGCTTTCCAATGCACATGGAAGGCTTTGCTAAGGGATGAATTGCCTTTAAACCCTCAAGTTTCATTGCAGGTATTTGATAAATGGGTTGTTGACTTTATAGGTCCAATACAACCACCATGTAAGAAGATGGGTGCACTGTACATCACTACTACAACAAAGTATTTAACCAGATGGGCGGAAGTGAAGCCAGTGAAGGATTGTACAAATGCCACTGCTACGACATTTTTGATTGAATATGTTTATCAAGGTTTGGATGCCTTAAGATATTAATGAGTGATAGTGGTACACATTTCTTGAATGAAATGATCAGAATGATGCTTGAATATTTCTAGATGTATAATTAGAAGAGCACGCCATATCACCCACATACGAATGGAATGGGGGAATATTTTAACAATATTTTGGAGCATGCATTTATAAAGGTCTGCAACATGTAGAGGAATGAATGGGACAGGCATGTACCTACTATTTTGTTGTCTTATAGGATGAGTTGCAAGAAATTGATTGGTAAAACGCCATTTAGGTTGGTCTATGGAATTGAAGCAGTAATGCCTATGGAGTATATTGTCCCAAGTTTACGTATTGCAACATTGTTAAATATGGAGGAACACGATACCTTGGAGGAATGGCTCGTGTAGATCATGGAGTTAGAAGAAGACCACTTTCTTGCAGGATTTCACTAGCAAGTGTGAAAGGAACGCAAGAAGGCATGGCATGATTGACATATTAAGTTGCACATGTTTCATATAGATGAATTAGTGTTGTTATATGATAATAATTTCATGAAATTTCTAGGAAGGTTTCAAATGAATTGTTTTGGGCCATATGTTATTAAAGATATTATGGATGGTGGCGCAGTTCAGCTCACGAAGCTGAATGGGAAACCATTCATTGGAAAAGTTAACGGAGGTAGGATGAAGCTATACACAGGGGATCCTACCAGTGCACAATGACTATATGGAAGAAGGATAGTCTTAGTAATCCAGGAAGATGCAAGGGATTATGGGACTATAAACTACTCTGCCCAACTAGGTGAAGAACGTGGTAGGGAGGCTATGCGATGGACGATAGGAGTGCGACAGGTGAAGCTGCACTGGATGAGTTGCGCCATGGAGGATGGTGTCATGTAGGTGTGTCCAAAAGTAGTCGTTGGAGTTACTATTCATGATTTGATGGCCAAAATTTAATTAAGAGGAGTGGGTAGGCACCATTTATGATTAGACATTGGGGGGAGCAGTCGGATTTGAATTCAAATCCTCCTATAAATTGAGCATGGTGGTTCGACAAAGAACAATTTGCATTCTAAGAATTGTGTCTGAGCCCTCTTTCTATCATTGTATGAAAAAAAAAGATCGGGAATAAATTGTGTTGAGACCCTCGTTCGCAAATTTGTCTGTAGGAGCTCATGAACTGTTCTTAGAACGAATTACCACCACAAATCCCGTTGAAGCCATAAGTTTTGAAGTTGTTGTTTCTGATGCACCGGGCATTAATATATCAAGTATGGAAGCTAAAAACCCTGTGCCTACCATGCTACAGTCTCCTAGGCTGAATAATTCTGCTCCCAAAAAGAAACAAAAGAAGTAGATGCCGGTGAGACAGTCACCAAGGAAGAACTCGGAGGTGCGACAAAAGGAGAAAAAAGATAAACAACAAGAGAAAGTGGTCGATTTGCAGGAGGAGGAATTCCAAGGAATGGAGAAGTTGGATGTGGAGGAGGGCGAGCCTATCACACAGTGCCCAGAGTATATCCCTCCATGGAAGGGAAAAACCAAAGTTACCACAGACCCAAATTCTGGGAAATTTTCGGTTTCGATGCCCCTGCTGCCATAACAAGGGGAATTTGAAGGCACACCATCAGCGCACATTTTAGTGGTAAAAATGGAGGATTGGGACCTCATACACCATGAGAGGTTCCCACATTTGGTGAATAGCAAGTATATCAAAAAAATTTATGATGAAGAGACTAGGGTTACGTGGTTGGTACCCCTAAAATGGGTCAAAGGTGTTGAGTAGACAGGGTTGCTGGACATGCTCTGCATGTCGCATTTTCATAGGTCAATAATCAACACGGTGTGTGTGCGGTAGCTCCTCGCGTTGGCACATGATGGGTGGTTATGGCTTGGGGATCATATCCCAATCCCATGTGTGTTAATTCATGGGATCACAAATCTGCCCTACAAAGGGGCGGACCCTGCCAAGGAGTTTCGAGGGAAAAGTGGCGAAAAAGAATTAGAGCATGAAATGAAGTTAGAATATGGTCTCATTAAGAAGTCATGCATATATTCTATTCGCTCCACGTAGGACTAGGTGGTGCGTTTCTCCGCCCTGATTCTTGCAGGGAAAATAATGAGGAAATGCCATGCAGACGAATTTTCGGTGCTAGTAGTATCATTAACTGCCCACTGTGCAAAGGGGGTTCAATAGAACTGGGAAAATTATTTGTTCAAGGAGTTCCTCGCAAACTATCGTGAAGCTTAGGAAGAGAGAAAGTTGTTCCATTATGCATGGATTTTATTGTCAATTGTATTAGTAGCATGGAAGTTGCCAGAGGACAGCCAGTTTCCTCCACATGTGGAAGATTTACCAGAAGTAGCGAAGTTCACCTCGCTATGGGCCACAAAGGATCCACAAACGATCAAGGAGTCAAAAATTGTCTGGATCTTGATGGAGATGGACCTTCAAATAGTGATTAGTCAAAGGCCAAGGTTGTCCCCAACCTTGTTCGAGCAATTGACGACCTTCGTGGAGTTCAAGGCCGATTTCCACAATGTTTCAATCAGGGCGTGGAAGGACCCAAAGCATATATGGTACAAGATGTCATATTTAGTATCATAAACAAATATATATAAGATCATGGGAAGTTGGCCAGAAGAGTGGCCTGAACCCATGGAGCTAGGTGTAGGAATTAATAAAGGGGCTGATAGCTCTACTGCACAATTGATCACTACGTAGAAGCGTAAGGACGCAACTCACAAGGTAGCATGAGCTCTGGCTGAGGAGAAGAGGAAATAAGCTGCTACTAAGGTGGTCGCATTGAAAGAGAGTGTGGAGAAAGAGTGCGCTTCAAAAGAGCAAGCTGAGAAAGAATGCATAGACACAAAAGTCAAAGAATCATCTTCGTAACAGAGAACAGGAACTTTCTGGACAGGAAGGTGGCAGTGAAGAGGGGTAGAGCACGCCCTTCACCTAGAAAAAGTGCAGAAAGGAGTAGAATGTTAGGCACCGAAAGAAGCATAAGTCTGATAAGGAGATGCACATTGACCTAATGGTCTTGACTGAGGAGGATATCGACATTATCAGCGACAAAGTCAAAGACACAACAACATATTTGTGGTAGCAATTTGAGCAACAATATGTGCATATGTTGGGGAGTGTCTAAAAGGATCTGTACGAGCTGTAGATCTAGACTGGTAGGATTGAAGTGAGTGTTGGGCAAGAGAGTGGGGTGCAAGTGAGTCATGGAAGGAAGTGGAACAATAGCAGAACTAGAATGGACTTTGACCTCAGAGTCATACATTTACCAGAAGGGTTTGTTTGCATGGAGTTAGATGAGGATCACACCATGTTAAGAATAGTGAAGGACATGGGAGTCAAATTGGATGTGATGCCACTTTAGACCCTCCATGTGTGGCATCAAGGGGTTTCATATGAGTTAAGGATCAAAGAGCAGCGCACCCTTGCCGTTATTAGTGAGTTTAAGGTCAATAATGAGTAGATGTTCACAGAAAAAGCTCAGGCTCTAAAGGAAAAGGAGGAGCTACAAACACGAAGTCAGAGCCTAGAGGTAGAAATATAGAAGGCATGCAAGATAGTTCCTAAGTTGAACATCCTCGAGGATGCCACAGTTACAGTAAAAGTTAGAAAATTGGTTGTTTTGGTCTGCACATCAACGGATGAGATCAACAGGGTTAATTTTGATTTTCAAATGAAGGTATCGGAGTTGCAGCTGAAGTTGCAGCCACCTACTCCGCCTGAGGTTTGGGAGCAACATGGAGCAGCCATTAATGAAGACATGGCTACTTTGGGCAAGGAACTTAAAGGCTATAACTTCCTTTTTAACCATGCCATGGAGTTATGGGATAATTTGCAGGAGGACCCAAACCTACAAAAATTACGTACATAAATTCGGGAGGCCCAGCGGATGTATGACGAAATCAGGGCAACTGCGTGCACATTGGCACCAGTCTAGCGCTTCATGCTCCTATAGGAAGGAAAGCTGCTATAGGCACAACTTCAGGAATTATAGCAAAAAGAATCCATTTTGAAGGATCGGCTTAAACCTTGGACAGAGGAGGTTAGCCAGATTCCTTAGACCATACAAGAGAAGTTGAAAGCATTGCAATAGACTGAGTACCATGACTCTGGTGGTAGAGGGACCAACTACATAAAATTTGTTCGAAGAGGTACATCAGGCTACAGTATAAGGCATCATGGAGCTGGAAGTCTTGAAGCACGATGTCAGTGAGCTCCATCACAAAGTAGAAAAGCCAGCTGAGTGACTCGAGCACAAGTCACCATATTTGTGTTGGGGGCCTATTGGGGTAGGATCCCTAGGGTCTGTTTTGGGGTTAGTTAATCGAATTTTTGTAATTTTTTTGTAAAATATGTAAAGTCTTCGCGAATTGTGAATGCAAAGCGTGTAGCTAGATAGGTGTCAAAGTGGTTTTAGCCCCTTGTTTGGATAAGTAAATAGGTCGGTTTTGAGACTCACCCATGGTTTGCGGACCATGGTATTGTAATGAAGAAAGCTATATATAGTTGAGTCATAGTGAGTCTAAGAGGTAGCTAAGAGATAAGTAAGTCAAGATAGAGATTTCTTTGGGCAAGTGCTAAGGTAGGAAGCCTTTGCATCCTGTCCTTAGGAAAAAGGGGATGGCTCCTGTACCTGAGTGCACAGGAGGCCTTGGTAAGTTTGCAGCTGAGTGCATGGACTCCTGCAGCTAAGTGCGCATGGTAAAGAAGTCTATAATATGAACGTTAAAATCTTAATAAAGACTGATTTTGAAGAAATATTGTGCATCTGAGCATTACTGTCAATTCTATTTATGTTATGATTTGTCACTCTATAATATGTTTTATATGGAAAAGTGTATAAATGTTGCACGAATCTAATGAATCTATCATATTTATACATGTCTTAAGTAATTATCTATGTTCATGAAGTTAAGGGTTAAGTCTGCTATGATTTTTGATGAATTAGGTATATTTGCGCGAAGGAAGATCTAGGTTTATTACTTAGTGCGCGAAAGTAAGTAGACTGCTTCTTTAGGGTCTATAAAGTATGGTTGCAGGCCTTCACGAAGGTCTAGAAGCTGTTTTACTCAAGTTACAATATCAGGCCATAGAAGGATACCGACCTGCGCAGAGGCAAGTATGAGCTATAAAGATATTACGACCACTTATCACACTGTCTTTGGATGCAGAAACCTGGTTTTAGCATCCCCCAATACTGCTTTAGGTGAGACTGCAGCTTGCACTACGCAGGTTGTTGTTGAAAGGACTAGTAGTTAGGGTTTTGTTGGTTGGTGCGAACAACTTTGAACCTGGTTCAGGCCCCGTTAAGCCAAAAAATTTCAAGAGTTGTTGAGTTCTAGGTTGGAATCATTTTAAGAAGATTTATTACTAAGTTCCTGATAGATTCAAATATGTCATATGACGAAGCTAGACGAAAGTTTTTCAAGGGACCACGAGGTAAGTACTTGAGATCTTTGAAATTCTCAATTAAAATGATTTTTTGTGAAAAGAGAATTCTTTGAATGCAGTTAGATTAGTAGATTATGTTGAGGAAAAGATCTGAAGAAGATACTAGAGCAACATGAAGTGAAAAAATGTATACAGTAGAAACTAAGAAGATATCTCGTGGCCAAGATTCGAATATTTTCATAGAGACTAGTTGTAGCCCTCTGCTGAGTGAATCCAAAGGTGAAGGAAACCCTTTTGAGAATCCACAAAGAACTTCATAGTATTCACCCTTTTAGCCTGAAAGTGTGTCGAAGCCTGAATCTAACTGGAGTTAGAAAAAAATTGGTTTTCATCGCACCCCCACCCCACATCGCCCTCCCCCTCCCCAAGAGGAATGATGGTCAATGATATTAAGTTGTTGGTCTTTCAGGGAACTAGATCAAAGGATCTAGAGTAGTTTTGGTTCTTATGCAAAGTAGTACAGACCAGGAAGTAGGTCCATGATGAAAATGTGAAAAAGGTGCAGCTCACCAAAACATTCAGAGATCGAGCATTAAATTGGTATATGAAATATTCGAGCAACCAGATTAGCTCTTACGTAGACATTAAATCAGCATTGGTAAAATAATTCAAGAAATCAAAATTTGAGTTGCAATGCATCACATAACTAAAGGAGATCAAACAAAGGCCAACTAAGTCAGTATAGGAATTTGATCAAAGGTTTAAGGTATTGTTGGATCAGGTGATCTTTGATATATCACCACTACAACACAAGGAATGGTTTATAGATGTGTTACTGCCACTCATCAGAGTACCTTTGATGCATCAAAAAATAGAGACTGAAGCCGAAGCTTTGGAGTTGGCAACGAATTTAGAAGCTTTGTCGATAGGTGATACAATTGCTGGTATCTAGCAGATACAGAGTTAGTTGGCAAACTTGAATCTATAGTTACATGACTCGAAGAATATTAAATAAGTTCGCGAAGAGATCTGGTATACAAAATGCAAAGTTGAAGGTGACTCTAAAGAGAAATGTCCTATTTTCAAAAATTGCATAGAAAGTGTAACACTTAATCCTTTGAATGTTAGATGTAGCTTATGGCGTGAGATATGTTGAACTAGAGGTGAACATCGCTCTGAATATTTCTATTTATTACAAAAATGTGTACATATTGCAAATGTCTTATTTTACAAGTTTTGTAAATCGGTGGGGCATGATGAAAATAACTATCGAGCCTATGAATTGATGATGGATCATGGTGCTGGTACATATAGAATGAAATCCAAAGAAAAAGGACACAAAGGAAGTTGACAACGCAGTGGTTGAGGTGGCTATGCAGGACGAGGTTGAGGTGGCAGAGCTGGTCGAGGTCAAGGTTAGATTATTTGTTATAACTATGACAAGGCAAGTCACTTCACAAGAGATTGTTAGAATTCAACTACAACCTGTAAGCATTGTAAAGAATTTAATCATGTCATTAAAGACTGTCCAGTACTTATACTGAAAATGAAAGAAAATAAGAAGCCATAGCCGACCCATAACATTTAGATGATTATAGCAAAACCGAGGACAGATGAACCTCACATCAATATTGTAACAAGGAGTGGTGTTGTGATGGGGAATGACAAAGCAAATGGAAAGAATGTAGTTGAAGATACATGGGTTAGAAAGACTATAGAGAAAGAACTGATGTTTAATATTCACAAGGAAAAATAAGTATTTATGGAGGTGAAGCGAAGCTTTATGGACGTGGGAGCTTGAAATCTAGCATGCAACCAAAACAGAAGAATAATAGTGACATAATAGTAGTTGCGACACAAGATATGGATGCATGTATTTTAAAATATTCCCTACAAACTTATATGATGTTGTTTAGAAATTACAAAGTTGTAGAAGGATTACAGGAATTGATAGACTCCTGTGTGATGAGCCTCATCATTGGGTAACTATATGGAGCTTAATACACCTCCAAGGTTATTAAAATCAACTCTTCCCATAATTCCTTACATATTTTAATTATATTTTTCTTAATGAGATGAGTAAAAGTAAGATGTTATGCCTAGTGGAATAAATGTGATTTGATTACAGGTTTTTGGGAGAAAATCATGGAAATTTTGGTTAAATAAGGTGAAGGAACTCAAGTGAGACAAGAAGGAGAGATTATAGGAGATATATCCTCCTCATTAAAACATCACTCATTCAAATATCCCTTAATCAAATCACACTAGCTCGGAGTTGCAAGAAGCCGAGTCATGGATATCATGGGCAGCTGAGCCACTAATAGTTAAGGACTAGTTCATCTTGAGTTTGGGAGCCAAGGCTCCCTAGATTTAAGGAATTTTTTGGAGACAACAGTTGTATAAATAAGGAGGCCTAGAGCCTCATTAGGATTCAGACCTTTTATGTAAGAGCACTAAGCATTTTTGAGTTCAAGTTTGTGGCAAAACATTGTTATGTAATTTTTCTGATACGATAATGAGAATAAGAATTTCCTTGATACAACACTGAGCTGACTCAAAGGGATGAAGCTCTTGGGTTAGGGCACAACCCTAACAGCAAAGGCTTCTCTTCTTGTACTTGTATGTTTAGGTTGTTTCATAGATTAAGTGTTGAATTAATATTAGCATTGTTTCATTGCAAGTAGTGATAAATTTGATTCAATTTTTGCATAGCTTTAACAATAGTTAGAAAGGTAAAGGAATACCAAAAAGGCTGATAACAAGTGGGTTTGGCCTCACTCCTCCCTTCAGGGACCATGGTTTTAGGAAAAACTACTATTCAGCCCCAAAAAGGCAGAATTCTGAATTCTTATGGAATTTAGGGTTTTTTGCTATTTAGGCCAACATCTTTTCAGTTTGCAAGAATAGGATTCAGTTGTTAGTTCTAATATCTCCAGCTTTGTATTATGTCTCATGATGTTCAAGATATTCTCCAAGTATTTCCATGCATTAACTAGGCATCTAAATAATGGAATTTTGTTTACTTATGTTGATTGGAAATCTTTCTTGTTAGACATGATCCATGGGTAAATACCAGTGGTGTATGTATTGTAGAAGATTTCAATAGTGTAGGAAGATCTCATGTCCACATGCCCAACCTATCCTCATCCATCCATGCTCACCAAAAGCCACTAAGTCTATCAACCAATTCATCATTCCATAAGAACAACCTTCCATGGTTGTTGAGAAAATCCAACCATCTTAAAATATTGGGTTTGAGCTCTGAAGAAGTCTTGGCCACTCCCTTACCTTATTTCTTGAATCATTCACCTTCTTTTAGCCCTATACCACCTCCCAAATCACACCTATTTCTTTCAACCGAATCCTGTAGGAATATAGGGGATCCTGTAGGAGCATTACGACATCCTGTAGGAAGCATTAGGACATCTTATAGGATTACCTATAGTGGCCTAGTTTGAGGCCGATTTGTGGAACAAGCATCTAGGAAGATAGGAGAAGACCCCTACTTGCCTCCTAAGATATCTGACGTTTCACTACCATCTCTAACCCACCTACTACATCACCAAGAAAATTTAGCATTCACATTCTTCACAACAAAGGCCAAAAAGGAAGAAATAGTTATTGTGTTCATTCATATGCACAATAGTAGAATGTTTGGTTATTTCATCTTGCATTCCTAGGATAGTTAGACTTACACACATGTTAGCTTAGAATTCTTTTGAAGCAAGATGTATTAGCAGCTAGTTAGATGAATGGTATTTTTAAAGCATTGATTTCAGTCTTTCCTTACTGCAGTAAACAATATTTCAATTCTCCCAATTAGTGCAAAATTTCCCTTCCTTCATTGGTAATCAAACTTCTTTTGAATTGATAGAAGGATGGTTTGAGAAACCATAGTGGTCTATCGCCAGCTTAATAGTGACAAAGAGTGGACCCATCACATATGCGTGTGTATACAACACTCTCACCTCCATGTTTGTACGAACCCCAGGTTGATAAAGTAAAGTTGGTAGTCCTAGGAGTTGTAGCATTATTGCTGCAATACTGGTGCTCATCACTTTTTGGCGCTATTGCTAGAGAGGTGTTTGAGAATATGTGATTTCTTCTTTCTTTCTTCCATTCCTTATCTCTTTCATTCTGCTATTAGTTTCATTTCTGCAAAAGTATTTGTAAGTTGGTTTGCTTTCTTTTCCATTTTGCAAGTGAAATTTCATTAAGCAATTAGTTACATTTAGTTTGTTATTTCAATTCTACAATTAGGCTCAAAGCTTGAAAAAAAACAACAAAACAAAACAAAAACACTTCTTTCATGCCTCGTAGGAATATGGATAACTTAGGAAAATTTCTACCAAATACCCCCACCACTTCAAAGAACCAACCTTCCCTTTTCTTCGGTGGCTATGAACTGGAGGACCCCTTAAGTGAATAACCAGAGATTTTTGAAGAGAGTATCGGAGGAGAAGAAGAAGGAGAACCCATTCCAACTGACCTAATGGCTGAAAATAGAAATGGCAGAGGAGATAGAGAAATAATTGAGTGTGATTTTCCCATTAGAGAAACTAATGGGGATGTTAGGATGAAAAGCATAAGCCGCTCTGCTCTTTCTCACTTCCATGGCCTGACTTTAGAAGATCTAGATACTTTCTTTTTTGAGTTCATTGTCATATGCAGAACTTATGATTACACCACTGATGATCGGAAGTTTAAATTAGTCCCATCCACACTCAAGGATGCAGCTCTACGTTGGTTCATGGGTTTACTTGGGGATAGCATCACAACCAAGGCTCAGATGCAGCAAGCCTTCAACAACAAGTAGCGGGACTATTGCAAGTCCAAAGACACCAAATAGGAAATTTTTAGAATAACCTTAGGGCATGATGAGTCCTTAGAAGATTATGAGGAAATATTCCAGCTTAGCTACAAAAGGGCCAGGTGCACACTTGATCCTGAGTCACTGAAGCTAGTCCTACTCGGGGGAGTCAGGGAAGATCTTATGGATACCCTAAACCTACTAGCAGGAGTGGAAATCTACTAGCTACCCTATGAAGATATCAAGACTGTCGTTATGAACCATTCTAGGGAAGCTAGGAAAAATCGTAGGGGTAGCCAACCAATGGCCAGCTCATCTTCATCCAACACATCCATAAAAGGTGAAATTGGAAATATGCTAGAATATTTAAAGAGTGAAATACTGCAAACCCTTTCCCTATAGATGGACACTATGCACATCAAGAGAAAGCAGGAGGAAGCAGAGAGAGCATTAGCCATTTTCTGCCCTAGATGCACAAGGAGGCACCCTAGGAATGAATGTCCATTAAACCTTATAGAAATATGCTCGATCTATGAAGAAAACCACTCCACAGACAAGTGCACTTCTCTACCTGGACTAAAAGTTGTGTATGAGGGAATTGAAGGGGTGACTGAACAACTCTGCTACCTAAATCAAAGGAGACCTCATGGGCCTCAACTGTACCAGCAGGGCATGAAAGGGTCATCCCATCCATATTACAACCCTAACCAAAACACATTTATTCCATCTTGGGCCCCCCCTGCTCATGCCTCCTAATCTGCACCTTCTCCTTGGTATTTTTCACCCCAATACCATTCCCAGCCGACCAACTAGTCACTTCAGCCAGATGCTCTGCCAAAGCCTCGGTGGAATACACCACCCTAGGGGTGGAGGCCTCCATACAAAAATGCTTCGGATTTATTAACTTTACCTCCTACTCAACCACAGATTTTACACCCTGCTCCATCTAAACAACCTCAAATGCCTGCCCAACCAAATTTGAACCCAAACAATAGATAGACACAATAAGTATATAGTGGAGAGACATCCTACCCTACTTATGTTGTGGAAATTCAAGAAATCAATCTAAGGTATGGAAGAGTACTCCAGAACAACCAACCTCCATCTTCACCTAGGGAGAGTGAGGCGCAAAGAGAGGAAAGTATGGCTAGAGTGAATCCACCACCCTTTCTTGAAATATTAACTCATCTAGTCTAGCCTACCCCAGAAGAGAATGAACTTCTAGGTGAATTGAAAAATCTATCTGTCAAAATTCCACTTCTCCGAGCCATTAAGGATGTACCTATCTACAACAAACTAATTAAGGAGAAGTGTTTCAAACATCCAGGGAGGTGAAAAAGAGACACCCCTACCTTTAATGTCATTGGGCAATAGTCCAACTTAATGCTAGGGCATGTAATTTTCCCGAAGTATTTAGATCTTGGAAGACCTATAGTAGATGTGCACATTAATGGCACCATTATGATGTAGGAAAATCCTGCAATACCTACAGTATGCATATAAAATGCATAATCTCGTCTGTCCTAGGAATTTTACTGACCTTCCTGGTCAAACCTTCATTACTTAAAGGTTAAGGGTCCTTAATTAAATCTCATGCTGAATGAGTTAATAACTAACCCCAGTCTGATCCTTAGTTAATCCTTTTCTGTGGAATCTTGTAACTCAACCCTTCAACCTTGGTTAATTTTATACCTGCATATATTAACCAAACCCCACTCTATGTGTCGGCTCAGCCTTTATCACAATTGCGGAGTTTCAAGGACTCAATAGAATTGTTTGGTCAATTTAGTGTCCTAAATTTCTCTACATAAATTATCAATCCAGGTATCGTAAACTGATGAAGTGTTGTGCACTGCTTGTGCTAGCTAACCCTTCTTACTTCGTTGTTTTTATGTTTTATGTTGTTTTGGGGGTTTTTGGTCTTTTAATTCCTAATGATTTACAATGTAAATTATCAAAACTAAATCTAACTTTCTTAAAGACTGCTCAAAATATAAAAATGAAAACAAAGCTAAGAAAGAAATGAAAAAAGAGCTAAGAAAGATATGGAAACAAAGCTAAGAAATAAATGAAAACAAAGTTTCTATTCTTATTTTACCATTATTTCCAAATCATGAATTAAAACTAAAAGTGAAATTTGAAATTGATGTCTAACTAATTATAGAAATAAAACTAAATGAAATACTTGGTCACTCTACCTCTCAATTTTGGGAGAGAGTCTCCTTGGGATGACATTTAAGTAATTATGTACTTCATTAATCTAAGAGAAAGAAAACACAAATATGTAGAAATAACTCATTGCATAGATGAAATGTTCAACCACTTAGTTAATGATGAATTATCAACTTGAAGGGTTTTCCATAAAAATTCATTAACACCATGAGTTAGTATTTTAAACTAAAAATGAAATGGCAAAGACAGTAAATGACAATGATCAGTTTAATTGAAAATTTAAACTAGGAAAATAGTGAATGAAGTAAACTATCAAACGATGTATCCTTATCATTCTTCAATCCTGCTCTCATCCTGAAACAAGATTTAATTGAAGAAACAAGATTACACTATTGAATTCTATCTTCTAAACTACTGATAAGAACTAAAAAGAAATCAAGATAATGGAAAATGATCTAAATTATAAACAGTGTTAGTAAGAAAATGATAGAAATTGCATTATAAACACTGTTAGTAAGAAAATGATTATAAACATTGTTTTAGAAAGAAAATGATGAATTTATAGTTAACAAGAAGAAGAAAAATAAATAAAATGAAAACTTCTTCAGTGCAGGGCCCTCTGTCACTGATTAGGCTACGCTTTCTCATTCAACTCCAAGAACACTCCTTCAGATGTTCATAAAAACATGCGGTCTTCTCATATTAAAACAGGGACACAAAACGCCCAAAAATTACAGAGTCTAGAAGTTCAATTTCACATTAAAACTATTACTAACTTCTTTGGTCCCTTACACAAGTATTTATAAGAAAAATAATATAACTTTTTGTGGAGAAAAGCATGCTACAACCAAACATGTAGAAGACAGATATGCGGAATTTATTCCTCGGCTGCTGGAGAAATAAATCCAAGACATGGTGGTTGTTGGATTCATTTGTACATGTGGCTATTGGAGTCTGTAGGTACAGGTAGTTGCTCCGGATAATGCTTTCCATCACTGTGAAATGCATTAGTTAACCACAAAACATAGTCCTATTACCCTCGGTCTCTTTGTGTTTGACTTATCCATTGACTGTAGTCTTATGCCATCTTCTTTGTCGACTTGGGCTGAATGAATAGGATAGGGTCCATGTCATGATGATTTGAAGGCTGCCCATGTGGCTAGTTTCTCCTTTTAACACCTGGAACCTACTAGAGCATGGAAGTAGCTGCAGAACAACCAGTTAGCTGCAAAATAGGTGGCATTCCATGGCTAATATACACAAATTTATTCAAACAGCAAAACATAAAAAGCATAACATGTAAATCACTAAATGTCCTCCTCAAGATAGTATATACTAGTTCTTAGTGATGAGAATGCATCTTTCTTATGGAAAAACAAAGAAAAGGAATGAGAAGAGTTGCTAGGGAAAGAGTAATTTTGAGGCTCAACAAGCATATGCATTCAGAACTCCTGATTTGTGATATGCAATTGCCGTTTCCACCGTTGATTTTGTCCACGAAATCAGCGGCTGTCGCAATCTCACATCACACCAACTTGCGACTTCATCGCCTCTCACATGCGATATGTGATAACACAAACGGACTTCAAATAGAATGAAACTACATCTATAACCTTCTCGGATCCGCTCTCCACAAATATTTTCACTTCAATCTCCACCATCGATCTGGTCTTGAATCCGATGGTTGATCTCTTCCCCGATCAACAGAGCTTCTCGTTGATCCTGTGCCCTAGATCAAAACCCATTTGATCCAACGGTCCACAATGATATCGCATAGACCACTTGCACGACGTTTAACCACTTTAAAGAGCCAATAAGGATTATACAACCTTAATCTATAAATGTTCGGGTCCGCCCCTGAAGTTAAATTTTGATCTCTTTATGGCCTGATATCCGTCGGGTGACGGAGGCCATTAAATCCTAAGGTCTTTGGCCCTTCAACTGGCATGCGGGTTATCAACTAACTTAACCCCACAGTTGACTGTTATGTAAGCATTGACTTTTGCGGTCGACGGCTAAAGATGATTGCGAGCCTTCAACCATGATCAAGGCATCTTGTACTCTCTACCCCCGCTCAGTTGTTGATCACCGTCGATCTACCGGTCTATCGATTTGATGGTCTAGATCGATTCCCACCTTTCACCTTCACAAGTACTTGGATCTAATCTCTGTCATTCATTTCTTTTATTTATGTGGCACGACTTAATCTTGGTCATCTATCACCTTCATCCTCATTCGTTGATCTTTAGATCCAACGACTACTATGCATCGGTACCTCACTCCTTCGTCATTCTCTTGACTTTGTATATATGGTGTTCCTTCAATGCTCTTTTGTGGTTTCACTTTCTTTATGGTTCTGGTCTTTAGCTGTTTTGCATCATGACTTCCTCCTGAGCTTAGCTCCACTCATGCCTTTACGCTTCCTTCACCTTGAAGGATACATTAAAGGCCTCCTCCTATATTGTCAATGTGTACAAATTCATAACACCTCTTCTATTACATAGAACTTACTTCTAGTTCACACATAGATTATAATTAAACTACTCCATACACACACATAAACTCAAAATTGAGTTGTTTGTATTAATGAAAAGGTATTTACACAGTTTGTTCTCTGAGGCCTGATTTCCAATATCAGTGGCCTTTGTTTCACAATCTGCCCATAGGCTTGCAATCAAACTCTTCACACTCTAAGTCCTACCTAACTAGCTAACCAACCCTTGACTATGCCTTTTAGGCTTACATTTATACAAAATTGATTCTACAACCAATTCTTGGTTTAGATCCATAAACTTCTCAAAAAAATCCTAAAATCTCTTCCTTATCTCTAAGGATCCTCTCTAATCCACAAAATCATCAACTAACTCCTAATCTAAGTTTTACAATTCGTTCTCAAATCTCTCAACTATCCTGATTCTCTCATGTTCTCCTACATTCAAGAATATTTACTAATATGCTTAAGTATACTTAATTAAATCCCTATTCTAGCTTCTCTCATTAAAATCACTCAAAACCTTAATAATTACATTAATTCAAAACATAGGAAACCAACTTCCTTGAAAACACAAGACCCCCTATGTCTACTAAAATACAATGATATTATTGAGCTAAATGCTCTTGCATCACATTGTCCCACACACCTTGATTGATCTTGGGGCTACTGTTAATGTAATGACTAAGGACACCATTGTCAAGCTAAATCTTTAGGGTTCATTAATAAAGACCACACTAGTCTTGCAGCTTATAGACCATTCCACAATAGCCCTTGAGGGGATTATTGAGGATGTGATGGTCTCCATTGACTCCTGGGAGTACCCTACAGACTTTCTAGTTCTCCAGCCTAAGGCCAAGCTTAATGGGTATCCTCTCATCCTTGGGAGGCCTTGGTTAGCCACTGCTGATTCCTACATCACCTGCAGGGCTAGAAACGTGGCTATAAAAAATGGGCATCTGTCCAAGTAGTTGGTCTTGTACCCTCCTGCTCAACTATCCTTAGAATATGATCTACATTTATGGCTAGAAGAGGAGGAAGAAGATGAAGTCCACTCAACCCAACTCTATACCTTGGAAACTTCCATGGGAGGAGGATAGTCAGATGAAGATGATTTGATTGAACACATACTCCAAAATCCAATTCCTAGCACCTTGTCCTTAGAGGAAGTAGTAAAGGAAACCAATAGAAACCATCAAATTGATCTATGATTAACTAGTTCAAACCCTACTTGTGTCAAAAAAATAGAATTCAACCCTGAGCGAGCTTTGAAAATCAATCCTCTCTTTCTATACACCAAGAAGAAGAGTTTTGCAACATGCTAAGGGATATCTGGATGCATTTTCTTGGAGTTACAAATAAATGAAGGGAGTGTACCCCTCGGTGTGTACTCACCACATTTATATCAAAGAAGGTTGCAAACCAGTCTGACAACCCCAAAGGAGAATCAATCCAGCTCTCAAGGATATAGTCAAAGAAGAATTGCAAATGTTGTTGGATGCAGCATTCACTTACCCTATCTCAGATAGTGAGTGGCTTTCCCATTTTGTGTTGGTTCCAAAGAAAAATGGGAAGTGGATGATTTGTGCTGATTACAAAGAGTTAAACAAAGCAATAAAGAAGGACCATTTCCCTCTACCTTTCGCTGACCAAGTGCTAGATGGCCTCGTAGGGAAAAAGTTTTTCTCTTTCTTAGATGGGTTCAACAGGTAAAATCAAATCCAGATCATCCCATAGGACTAGGATAACACCACCTTCACCTGTCCTTGGCGTGTCTTCACTTATAGGGTCCTTCATTTTTCTCTATGTAATTCCCCTACCACTTTCTAGAGGGCAGTCCTGAGTATCTTTGCTGAGCTAGTCCATGATGCAGTAGAAATTTATATGAATGATTTTACACCCTATGGGTGTGATTTCTAAGAGGCTCTATCGAACTTGGGTAAGGTGCTGAACAAATGCATTGAAATGATCTTGTCTGTTAGTCCCAAGAAATGTGAGTGCTTGATGACTGCAAGGGCTATTCTAGGTCATTCAATATTGCAGAAAGGACTGCAGGTGGACCCAAATAAGATAGCCATCATCCAAAGGGTCTCACCCCCATAAAAATAGAGGGATGTCAGAAGTTTTCTAGGCTTAGCTAGTTACTATAGGAGATTTATAAAATACTTGAGCAAGTTAACTTCTCCTTTATTGGGTTATTGGCCAAACACTCTGAATTTTTATGGTTAGAAACTTGTCAAGAGGCCTTGGACACCCTAAAGGACAAGTTGAGTACTGCACATATTCTTTGAGGCCCAAATTGGGCTCTTCCTTTCCATATACATGCTGATGCCTCTCACAAAGCCATCGGAGCAGCTCTAAGCTAGATAGATGATAAGCTACCTTATGCCATTTACTTCATTAGTAAGAATCTGTCAAAAGTCGAACTAAACTACATAGTGACTGAAAAGGAGCTCCTAGTTGTTGTACATTCATTGAAAAAATTTAGGCATTACATTATGATTTGAAATTGGATCCTTAAACTCCCTTAAAGCTACCCAAACTCTGTAAAAACTCATATTGGAGTTTAAATTCTTGTGGATGTCAAAGCCTATCAGAAATAACCTCTGAACAATGACAATTTGAAACCAGCACGGAGCAACAAGGACCTTTGATCAAAGCATGTTGACCAAGGCCCATGGAGACCACGCAGTGGCACAAACTAGTAGTTAGGAAGTCTGGATCAGAAAACGGAGGCCGTTTCTGATGCGCGATTAGCACAAAACCCCTCAAGAAGGAAAAGCCCCGAGTGCACGGTCACAAGGAAAACCCAAAAAACGTGGGAAAAGCACTGAAATGACAGGTGGGTCCCGCACTCCAAAACCAATAGAATATTGGAAGCGTTTCGGGCGGTAAGCGGGTTTGTCAAGAGAACGAGCGATGTCATACAGCAATTGACGCATGTCTGACAGATGAGAGAGAAAACTAAGCTCATTGTGGTCTAACGTCCGAGCAAGTCAACCATGCGATAAGAGCAATAACTGCAGGATTTGGAGGCCCCAGATCTAACGATGGAGATTGTGCTTGATGGGAAACTAGATTTGACAGAGAAAGTAAGCTTCGGCACATAAAGGTTGAAGTCCGATTGGACCGCTGAGTTGGCAGATGAATCATTTCAGAGAGTAACCAAAGTAACGAACCATTTGAGGAAGAGATAGCTTAGCTAAGGAGACAAGTGGCCACCTTTCTGTGAAGCGTTACAGTGATGATGATGCAGAGCACGGAATTCCATGACCGAGGTAGGTGATCTGAAGAGCCAAGAGAAGAAACAAATAGTCAAGGAATGCAATGGTTCTAAGAGCCACGGACAGACAGAGAGTAAAAGAAGAGGAGATGCTGAATGCACAAGGAGTCTGGGGAGTCACTTAGAGGTCAAGTGGTGTTGTGGGATAAACTGCCCTAGGGTCTTGGGTGAATACCCTAGCAGACTGGACGTTATCTATGCAAAGAAACACAGATTCCATACAGCCATAATGCTACTATAAGCAAACTCTACGATAGGGGGTGTCCCTGAGGTCCTACGTTTGAGAAGAGCCTTCTAGGGTCCAAACCCTTCTTGGAGTTCCTTTTGCTCCTTTGACTTGCAAAACAATCAATTCAAGAAGGTGCAACAGTATATGGACTAAACATCATAAAGAAACCATCTTCATATTATAAGGAAAAGTTATGCAATTAAACAACCATTCACATATGAATCATATTATGAATATCATAAACATGAAGAAGATCTATATCAGGAACAAAGACATGTGTTTCGATTATTATAGACAAATAAAGTATAGAAAAGGAATAATTTCACCTGATTCGTCCTTTCGCAGGCTCCAAGCGGAACCGTCTCCTGGATTCATCCAGTCTCAAGCCTTTAACAAACTCCTTCCATGAATTAATCCATGATATCTCAAGTAGTATGAAATCATCAACACACACAAGGAAACAAGTGTTTCGTGTAGAATGGGGGAAGTGCAGGAGGCACAAGGATCTTTAGACCTGGTCAGGGAAATCTTAGCATAGTAATATTTCTCTCTCTTCTCTCCTCCCTTTGGCCTTCCCATAGAAGCCTTTTTATACTTCTCCCAAAGTAGTTTTTTAGTTGGGAATTCGTTGGGAACAGTTGGGCCACGGGCACTAACAGGTAATCAAAGTAAAACCCATATCTCCGCCAATTAA
>APFE030130821.1:74751-109685 GCA_000404065.3 Pinus taeda
CCTTGAAGACTTTGAAGTTGTCGAATGGAGGACGGGGGAGGCAACTGGACTATCGCCTCTACCTTGAAGGGATCAACCCTAATCCCTTCATTTGACATGATGAACCCTAACAACCGACCGGACGTAACAGCGAAAACGCACTTGTTGGGATTCAACCGGATTTTATAAAAACGACATCACTCAAAAACCATTCGAAGGTGACTGGGATGATCAGTTCTTTTTCAAGAACGAGCAGCGAGATTGTCTAAGTACACTTCGATGATATGTTTGATGTCGTGGAAAGCATATGACATGGCCTATTGGAAAGTGGCTCCAGCATTTTTGAGACCAAATGACATCTTTCTGTATGCAAAGGTACCCCAGGGACATATAAAAGCCGTCTTATGTTGATCTTCAGGACGGATGGAAATTTGATTATAACCAGAAAAACCGTCCATGAAGGAAAAAATCTCATTACCCGCACACTCATCAATAATCTGATCAATGAATGGCGTGGCGTAATTATCTTTCGGACAAGCCTTGTTTAAGTCCCTAAAGTCGATGTGTACTCGGATTTTTCCTTGCTTTTTATCTACAGGGACTAGATTAGAAACCCAATCGGTAAGAGGAACAGGGTATATAAAACCCGCCTTGAGCAACTTCTCTACTTCGGCTTTAATGGTTGCCGCTTTCTTAGGATTAACCGGTCGAAGTCTTTGACGAACCGGCTTAGCGTTTTCATATGTCTTGATCTCATGCTGAACCATAGAAGGATCAATGCCAGGGATTTCCTCATAAGACCAAGCAAATACATCTCGAAATTCCTTGAAAAGGTCAGTGTAAATTTGCACTTCTTCAGGGGAACATTCAATTCCGATGAAGAGATTCTCAATCACGTTAGGGTCCCTAGAGATGTTTATAGATATCATTTCTAAGATCACCGACATATTACCTTCAGCACAAAAGTGTGCTGGAGCCAAAGGATTTGATATCTTACAAACATCACTAGTGAATAGCTTGGAGAACCTAGCTTCCACTTCCTGCAATGGAGGAAGGAAATATGAATGATGGTGTAAATATTCCCAAGGTCGATCTACACCCATCATCACTTCGAGGATTGCTTCTTCAGAAGGTAAAACCGTATCTAAGCAGTCCAAGGCGGAGGTGGAATCAAAGGCCCAAGCCGGGGCCACATAACCCTCAAACTCCTCTTCGGAAGAAGGAGCAGAGTGGTCGTCTGCAGAGTTAACGATAGAATAGTATCTAAGCTCAGCCGCAGACATAGGGGATGCCATTCCGTTTACTTGTCCTTCAGCTAATGTGGTCATAGGTGAAGGCAAGGTCCAAGGGTCTGAAAAATAATGAGTTCGGAAGAACCCTTCTCGAGGAGACTCCTTCGATGATGAAATGACATTGATTCAAGCGATAGGAGATGGAAACTCAAAGGTACCCATCAATAAGGAATACATCCCAACTTCTAGATTCTCCGTAGGTGGGTGAGGGTTATCCACTAAGGGGACAGTAGAGTCTGAAGTTGCTTGAGGATCAACTGGACAATAATCCAACTGATCAACCTTAACGATTTTCCCTTCATGAGGAAAGCAGATGACACGAAATAGAGTCGAAATGACAGCATCCATCTCGTATACCCAATTCCTTCCTAAGAGGAGATTATAGTCTAGGTTAGCATCTATGAACTCTAATTCAATATTGATGACCTTTCCTCCAACACATATAGGAAAGGCCGGGATAATCCCATGTGGCTTGTGAGAATGCCCATCAAATGCAGTCAGAAGGGTAGGTGAAGGAACAGCCGAAGGAGATCCAATGGCCTTCCAACAAGACATCGACATGACGCACGTGGAAGCTCCTTCATCAATAACTGTGTGAAAAGTATTAATCTTTCGGTATGTAGACTTTATCTGGAAAGCCATGTGATGAGGGAGTCACTTTTTGACATTTAACATGTCAAAAGTGAGCACTAAAGAGTTGGTTGGATCAACTGCCCCAATTGCTGAGAGTAAAGCACTTCGCTGAGCCGAACACGACTGGAGAACCTCTAAAGTGGACATGGCACATGGACTTTGGGCCAGATCCTCCACAATGGAATAATTCTGGGTGGCCATAGTGTTAGGATTGATAGTCACGCGTTTAGTGGAACCTTTCGGTATCCGTGGTATAGTCTCAAAAGGGGGTCGCTCAATATGAAGGTTGGTATTTCCGGGAGCAGTTTTGTCCTTGGAAGTTTCGGCTTCACTGTAATCATGTGACCGAGTAGCCACATGTACATTAGAACCCATCATGAAAATGTTCGATGATTTTTCCCCTTCCTGGCTACCCCCTGAGGAGGTACCAGGATTTGAACTCGCACCAGCAAGCAATTATTGCCCTTGGAGAAAAGGGTTGGTTAACACATCTTGAGAACTAGAAGCCCCTTGCTGCCCTAAAAAGCGTTGAGCATCCTGAATCTTCGGGCAGAGATGAGTTAAATGGTCTCCACTACATAACTTGCATGGAACTTGACTTTCTTTCTAGACCCATTTCTACCCCCACCAGCATTATTGCCAGATTTATTTGTGTCAGCCTTCCCATCCTGATTCTTTTTCTTACCTCGTCCTTTCTTTTTCCCATTGGAGTTTTGATTTCCTTTGGGGTTATCAGATTGGATAGTATTAATTGAAGAGGGTTGGGAAGACGAAGTAGTAGACGTTGTGACTTGGTTGCTTGAAGCAGTTTGCAATGACAACTGTTGCAATTGGCTCAACAAGTTCACCGCATTCATGTCTACCGATCCAACGATACCATCCCCATGGGGACCTGGCTTCGACTTGGCTATGTCAACCTTGGCTAAACATCATAAAGAAACCATCTTCATATTATAAGGAAAGGTAGTTAGTTATGCAATTAAACAACCATTCACATATGAATCATAACATGAATATCATAAACATGAAGAAGATCTATATCAGGAACAAAGACATGTGTTTCTCTTATTATAGACAAATAAAGTACAGAAAAGGAATAATTTCACCTGATTCGTCCTTTCGCAGGCTCCAAGCGGAATCGTCTCCCGGATTCATCTAGTCTCAAGTCTTTAACAAACTCCTTCCATGACTTACTCCATGATATCTCAAGTAGTATGAAATCATCAACACACACAAGGAAACAAGTGTTTCCTGTAGAATGGGGGAAGCGTAGGAGGCACAAGAATCTTCAGACCTGGTCAGGGAAATCTCAGCATAGTAATATTTCTCTCTCTTCTCTCCTCCCTTTAGCCTTCCCATAGAAGCCTTTTTATACTTCTCCCAAAGTAGTTTTTTAGTTGGAAATTCGTTGGGAACAGTTGGGCCACGGGCACTAACAGGTAATCAACAGGTAAAACCCGTGATCTCTGCCCGAAATTAAGGAGATTTATTATTTTTTTTAAGTGTTTTTAAACATATATGCGGGTTGGGTATACACAGACTCACGTATACACGTGTTTAGCTCACAACAATGTCGCGTATAGGGAATAAATCACTGTTTTTTTAAATTTGGGACCAGGTTTGGAAGGAGGGGTTGCCCTAGGCCATGAGTGCAGCATCACAAACCTCAAGAGTGAGATTTGGAGCTATAAAAAGTGGAAAAGCCAGAGAGCTCAAATGATAGTAGCATATTGTTCTTGGAGTTGCTTGGAGGTTGAGCGATTCACAGAGGCATGTAAAGGTTGAGCGAAAGAGCTTAGGAAAGCCAGAGTAGAGAGTTGCAAGCCAGAGCCAGAGCTAAGAGGCAGAGCGACCGCCAGAAGTGGGAGCTGAGAGCCATAACTAGAACTAGAGCCACTAAGCCAGAGCTAGAGTCAGAGCCACAGCCAGAGCAAGAGCCAGAGCTAGAGCCAGGAGCCAAAGCTAGAAAGCTGAGGAACTCCAAGAGCCAAGGGATAAGATGGTGTTCTGAGCCCAATCTTCTTGTATAAAACATTGGATTTAAGTGTAGCCCTTGTAAAAGAACTATTTCCATAATCCTAGAGAGCCTAATCAAGTTGATTAGAGCTCAAGGAGATGTATCCCAAGATATCAGGGTGAACTCCATATTATCTTGTTGTCTTATGTGTTTGGTTTTATTGCTACTTTAACTACTATTATATGCATTTATATATCAGTTTAAGTACCTTCCCATATCAGCACAAACAACAGATTTTAAAGTAAATAATTAGTTGAAAAAAATACCAGCACACATCCATATCTTCAATCATTTCTTATTTTCACGTCAGTTGATCAAATAGACCTGGGAAAATTTAAAGTTCTGGAAGTGGGAGAGTTTCTTGTAAGTTAGACAAGAAGCTTAAGAGCCCCATTTTTAGATCAGGTGATATCAGAGCTTAAGATTGATTAACCTCGCCTTTAAAGAAGGTTTTATCAGAATGCTTGATTGACAGGGCAAAGATTGCTTGTCTGAAAAGTGTTTGGACAAAGAAGGATTGATTGCCTCATCGATTGTATGATTGGTTGCAGACTGACTATTGTTTGAGTTTGCAGAGGTGAAAGGAAAGCTATTGATAGCTCAGTCCAGGAAGGACAAGAAGGAAGAAGGGCTGAAGGCATTCTTCTATACCAAAGGACCTCAAGGCGATCCTTGAAACATAAGAGGTTGTTGCAAAAGGTTGCTTGAGTAAGCTCTTTAATAGTCTTGTTTGAAGTTCTTTTGTGTGTTTTGAAAATGACAACTTCTACAAGTGAGTTCTCAAATTCTACTTGCTCCCGAAGTTCCTTTAATGGAGACATGAAGCAAGATTTGTCCACCATGCTAGATATGGTGAGAGAAATGTATGAGGATGGAAGGAAGAGAAGAATACTTAGAGAGCAGTTGAATTTTGTGGAGGAAGAGAAGCAGATGCTTTCTGGCAAATTGCAGGAAATGGAGAGGCAACTTCATATTGCAGGTATGAACCTGAAAAGAATGCATGAGTTGGAGTCACAACTCTTTGTTGCAAAATAAGTCTTCGCCAAGTATCAACTTGAAGAAGAGGTAAACCATTCCTGTTTGTCTTCAAATTCTTCTAAGAATGCTTATATTAGTTCTTTTGAAAAACATACCAGAGGCATAGGTTCCAAGCTAATGTCCAAGATGGGCTATGAAGGAAAAGGATTGGGCAAACATGCACACGGTATTGTTGAGCCAATAATGGTTGGGGAAAGGCCTAGGTATTTAGGTATTGGCTATGGACAGTCTTATGGAGATAGTTCCAAAGCTACCATGAAGGCCATTGAAACAGTTCCAAAAAGAAGTTTCATTGCAGGTCCTCTACCTTAGAAGTGTGAGGATTATATTCAGGAGGAATGCAATAGCTCGAAACATCATTCAGATGATGTAGGTGTTTAGAAGCACATACTTGAACTAGAGGGTTGTGGAAACTATGATAGCATTGAAGAAAGTGATAGTGTTCCAAAGGGAGCTACTTCTTCATCTGTCTCACCTCCTCATGAAGGAAATAAAGGTGAAAGAGGCAGGTATAAATCTGGTCCTAAACACATTCCTTTTGATTTTGTAAAGCATGGAAAAAGAATTGCATGTTCCTTTTGTGGTTTGGATAACCATTATGTTTCTAGATGTTGGAAGAGGATGGCCACATACAGGAAACTTTTGAAGGAAAAGAAGCAAGCAACCAAAGGTCCACATGACAAGGAAAATCATGTTGTCAAAAGGATGCATGTGTGTTGTACTTACTGCCATAAGAAAGGGCATCTTGCTAAAAGGTGTTGGACTTTGAATCTAGCACTGCTTCCACCAAAGCTGAAGAAGAAAGTGGAAGAAGAAAATGGCAGGGATGGAAATAAAGATTCCAAGATTGATGTGGTTCGTGATGATTCACATATTGATGCTGATGTGCAAACAAAGGAGGGACCTTTGAAATGGATTGGTAAGAAATGGTTTGAATTCTTATCAAATTAAGGTTGCATGTCTAGTGATGCATCTATTTTCATTTCTTTGTGGAATAAATGCAAGTTGCAGGATCTTACCAAATGGTAAATAGAAAGAAGTTGAGTAGGAAACTCACTTTATTGCTGCAACAATATGTTCATTTCAACTTCGGAAGTACAGTGTGCTTAAGCAAAAGTTGAAAGATGGAATGCATGCCTGAGCATGAGATGCATGTGATACTGGCTTGGGAGAAGTTAACTTGGTTCCTAAAATGGAGATAAGGATGAAGTGTTTCATCTTTTGGAAATGAGTCCTAAAGGTCTTCTTCCTACACGCTTGACTTGAAGGGTCATTTGTTGTAAAGACATGTTTTAATGACTTGTTATTTAGTCAATCATTTTTATGTAGATGTAAGACATGGAAGGGTTCACAAGATGTGAAATCTATTTCTTTGTTGAAGAAGGAGTTAGCCCATGCAGTTGTTGTCTGTATGCCTGCTGTTGTTAACAGTTGTTGTTGGCAACTTTTCAAACAGGTACAAATGAAAGCTTTGCGGAGCAGATGTACTTCACATTTGTTTGAGCCACCTTGGATCAAGGATAAAGGCAAAGAAGCTCAAACTACCTTCTGTAAACTTCACAGCAGAAATTCTGCATGAAGTCAAGGAGGAAAACCATTCTTCCCGAGACAACCAACCCATCCAAGAAGGGGAGTGGTTGAAGATTTTGGCTCAGAGGCAGTATGCAAATTCAAGTGTAGGGAGGCTGAAAGAAGAGGGTGTTGTTACTCTCATTTACTGCTCAGATCAATATATCATTCTTTTGGTGGACCAAAAGTTCTTTTAATGGGAATGCGTGATCCAAAATTGGATACTTAAACTCTCTTAAAGCTACCTGAACTCTGTAAAAACTCATACTGGAGTTTAAAGTCTTGTGGATGTCGAAGCCTATCAGAAATAACCTCTGAATAATGACAATTTGTAGCCAACATGGAGCAACAAGGACCTTTGGTCAAAGCACGCTGACTGAGGCCCATGGAGATCGCGCAGTGGCGCAAACTAACAGTTAGGAAGTCCATATCAGAAAACGGAGGTCGTTTCTGGCGCTTTCGCTGGGAAAAACCCTTCAAGAAGGAAAAGCTCCGAGCACACGGTCACAAGGAAAACCTGAAAACCATGGGAAAAGTGTTGAAATGACAGGCGGGTCCCACACTCCAAAACCGGTGGAATATCAGAGGCATTTCGAGCAGTAAGCAGGTTTGTCAAGAGAACGAGCGATGCCATACAGCGATTGACGCGTGTCTGGTAGATGAGAGAGAAAACAGCTCTCATCACGAGCTAACATCTAAGCAAGTCAACCACGCGATAAGAGCGATGACCGTAGGATCTGGAGGCCCCAGATCTAATGGCGGAGATTGTGCCCGATGGGAAACCAGATTTGACAGAGAAAGTAAGCTTTGGCACATAAAGGTTGAAGTTTGATTGGACCGCTGAGTTGGTGGATGAATCATTTCACAGAGTAATTGAAGGAATGAACCATTTGAGGAAGAGCTAGCTCAACTCGTGAGGAGATAAGTGGCCACCTCTCTATGAAGCGTTACAGTGATGATGACGTAGAGCAAGGAATTCTAGCACCGAGGCAAGTGATCCGAAGAGTCGAGAGAGGAAACGAATAGTCGGGGAATGGAATGGTTCTAAGAGCCATGAACAGGCAGAGAGTAAAAGAAGAGAAGACACTGAATGCACAGGGAGTCTGAGGAGTCACTCGAAGGTCAAGTGGAAAAGCCAGAGAGCTCAATTGATAGCAGCATATTGTTGTTGGAGTTGCTTGGAGGTTGAGCGATTCACAGAGGCATGTAAAGGCTGAGCGAAAGAGCTTAGGAAAGCCAGAGCAGAGAGCCACAAGCTAGAGCCAGAGCCAAGAGGTAGAGCGACTGCCAGAAGTGAGAGCTAAGAGCCACAACCAAAGCCAAAGCCATAGAGCCACAGCTAGAGTCAGAGCCATAGCCATAGCAAGAGCCACAGCTAGTGCCAGGATGAAGAACTAGAAAGCCAAGGAACTCCAAGAGCCAAGGGATAAGATGGTGTTTTGAGCCTAATGTTCCTGTATAAAACATTGGAGTTAAGTGTAGCACTTGTAAAATAACTATTGCCATAATCCTAGAGAGCTTAATTGAGTTGATTAGAGCTCAAGGAGACATAGCCCAAGATATTAGGGTGAACTCCATATTATCTTTTTGTCTTATGTGTTTGGTTTTATTGCTGCTTTAACTACTGTTATATGCATTTATATATCAATTTAAGTACTTTCCCATACGAGAACAAAAAATAGATTTTAAAGTGAATAATTAGCTGAAAACAAATACCAACACACATCCATATCTTCAAGCATTTCTTATTTCCGTGTCGATTGACCAAATAGACTTGGGAAAATTTAAAGTTTTGGAAGTGGGAGAGGTTCTTGTAAGTTAGACAAGAAGCCTAAGAGCCCCATTTTTAGATCACATTACAAGGTACAAAAAATTTGTACATATTGACCATGCTACAATTAAATACTTGATTAATAAACCTGATGTAAATGCCTGGAATATTAGATGGTTACTTTTATTGCAATAGTTTGATTTAACTATTATTGATAACCTTGACAAGGAGAATGTTGTTGCAGATTTTTTTTATCCAGATTGACTTTTCCTGCAAGGGAGGAAGAAATGGTTGATGACCAGTTACAAGATGAACACTTATTCACCATTTCAGTTCTCTCTTCATTGTTTTTTGACATAGAAAATTAATTGGTGTCTGCATAGTTTCCCCCAAATTTGTGCTCCAGGGAAAAGAGAAAGATTGTGAGGAAGATCGCCATATTCACTTGGATTGGGGGAAACCTATTCAAACTAGGCCCAGATCAAATTTTGAGAAGATTTTTCAGGGAGGAGGAAGTCTTTGATATCTTTCTGACCTATCCTGATGGGCCTTGTGGAGGTCATTTTGTAGCCAAAAGGACAACATTCAAGGTGCTACAGGCTGGTAATTACTGGCCCACTCTTCACCAGGATGTGAGGAGGTATACTAGTCAGTGTGATCAGTGCCAAAGAATGGGGAAACCTACTCCAAGGGATGAAATGTCTCTACAAACTCAAGTGAATTTCGAGCCATTTGACAAGTGGGTCATGGATTTCATTGGACCCATTGACCCTCCATCTAGGTAGAAGTAGTACATCATTGTGTGCACTGACTATTTAACCAAGTGAGCTAAAGCCAAGGCCATCAAAGCAACAACAGAAGAGAAAGTGGATGAGCTCTTAAGGGAGAATGTATTTTATAAGTTTGGGTACCCTAGAGAACCAGTCACTAATCAAGGAAGTCAATTTACATTTCACATGGTTGAAAATTTGTTAATCCAACACAAGATCAAGCATAGAACATCCACTCATTACCACCCACAAGCCAATGGGCAAGGGGAGGTAACCAACATAGTGCTAGAATGCATTCTGACCAAAGTGATTAGTAGTAACACAAAGGACTGGGTAGACAGATTAGTTGAGGCCACTTGGGCCTATAATACCACCTGGAAGACCACCACTGGATTCACTCCTTATGAGTTGTTCTATGGGAAGTAGGCCCTGCTTTCCATTGAATTTGAGTACAACACCTTAATAATGACATCACAACTAGATCTAGATCTCACCAGGGCACAACAAGAAATATTTCTCCAGCTGAATGGGTTAGATGAGTTGAGGATTCAAGCCCTCCTCCACACAAAGGTGACTCAAGTTTAAAGGAAGATTTGGCATGACAAAAACATAAAGGACAAATATTTTAAAGAAGGTGATTTGGCTTTGTTGTATGATTACAGATACAAGGATATTAAAGGCAATTTAAGGACTATATGGTTGGGGCCTTATGTCATAGAAAAATGTCATGATAATGGTTTAGTACAGATAAGAACCATTGATGTAGAGGCTATCCCTATACTTGTCAATGGGTACAATTAGAAGGTCTACAAGAAGCCCATGTCAAAGCAAGGATTCATCAATGGCATCAACAAGACAGTGATGGTGGTGGAGCAAGTCTCAGCTTCTACCCCATCAAGTCCTTGAAAAAGAGAAAAAAAGAAGAAGAATAAATTAAGAAGGCTCAGGTGAAAACCTCCATGAGGCACCTGAGTCCCACTGTTGGGTTGAAAACCTCTTGAGGTGGCCCAATGGTGTTGAAAAAAGAAAAAAACAAATAATATAAGGATCCTTGGGTGAGAACCTCTTCTGAGGCACCTAGTGCAGGCAACTAGGATGAAAACCTCCTTGGAGGTAGACTAGTTGTTTTCAAAAAAAGAGAAAAAAAAGATAGAAAAGAAAAAGTTTGAAAATGTTGTTTGCAGGTCAGTAGGAGGAGGATCATTGCAACTTGAGAGGAGCATAAGGACCTATGCAATCCATATTTTAATTTCACCATCTCATATTCTTCATTATTCCATCGATCCTTCCATTTATGAACTCCTTCAGCTCAGTTTACATAGGCTTTGCATTTTCTACAGGATTCCCTAAAATCCTACAGGATCCACTGAAAACCTACAGGAGTTTCCTATAGGAATTACAGCGGCTTTGAAATCCCAAGAAAAGTAACCATAGAGCAAGGGGATGAATGGCCTGTGTCAAAAAATAAAATAATCACTCCACCACATCATCATCATGGCCTTCATCACCATGTTACCCCTACATCCATCCAATAAATTAATTCAAAAAAATATACAGTTTTCAAAGAAGAAAAAAAAAATAGAAGAGGGTGAGAATAAAGGACAAGGGAACAATACCTAAAGGTTGTACCTCTCACCTACCATTCACTAGAACTCTTCTCTACTCATGTCAACAATCCTCATGCTCTAGAAGTGATAAAAGGAATGAAAGTTTAAGGGAAAGGCAGCTAGAAGACATCTTGTAGGTTTCCTGTAGGAAATCCTGTAGTAGCCTATCCCACAAAAGAAACTTCATAGGGTTGTAGCCATCTTTAGCACAAAGATTCCAAGGTTAAGGAAGCTCCTCTAGAGCTCAGCAATAACAGCAAGATCACCAGAAACACTCTCCAACACCTACACATCAAAGGAAACAAGCATCAAAAGAGGCTAATACAAAAAGAAGAAGAAGGGATATGCAAAAAATACATAGCACAGGGACATCATTCTCCAACATGCATCATCACAAAAGTATCTTACCCATAGGTATGTCATCTTACTTATTCTCTCTCGTTAGCACGATATAATAAAAAATGTAGGAGTATGTAAGAATTGGTTTTATAAGCAAAGGTTGCCAGTTAACTTGGCCACCATCGGCCAATCGATGAGGAGAAAACAATTATACCACTCCACACATGGCACCAGTCAAATCAGAAGAAAAATGAGATAAGGCAAAAAATGGTTAAGTTATGGATGATCAAAGTGGGAGATGATTACGAGGTAAGGAGGATGATGGAGTGATAGTGGGACCAATAGTCCAAAAGGAGTTTCTCATACTTAGGCAGCCAACACACCATCCCACATGATCATCCATATAAGGAAATAAAACACTAATTTCCATGGAAAGAAAGCATTAGCAATCTTGAGGATTCATCGAAATAAGGTTTCTCTTAGCCTCTTGAAGTAGCGTCAACAAGAGACAGTGAGAATTTTGCAGTGCAGGAGCACTTACAAGATCCTATAGGAATACCTATGAGATCCAGAGAAGTCATTCTATAGGATTATCAGTGGGTACTAAGGGAGGAGAGATCAAAGGTTGTCCTCATCAAACAGTAACCAATGAGGTAGGAGTTATACCTTCCATGTTTTCTAGTTAAAAAAGAAGAAAAATCCTCCATTTGGTTAAGGAAGTTTTATTCTAGGAGAATTATATTGTAGAGTTATCATTTAAATATCTCTCGCCCACTAGATTCTTGAGTTATATCCATACAAGCCTCCACAATTACCAGGGAAAGATGATAGGGTGCTTTAATAAGAGAGAACCCACAAACACAGTAAGAATTCATCAACACCCTCCTGTAGTAGAAATTTTCACAAGGCACAATTGGATGGGGTTCTTTGAGAGAATGAGAGGATACGATGACGAGGTGGCCAGAGACTTATCTCTCTCACTCATAACCCTCACTAGGACCCATGCCACTGCTGTGGTGAAAGGCATATCAGTAGAAATCACCCCTGAGGTTATAAGTAGAATCACCACACTCACTTTAGGGTTACCTTGGAGCAAAGAAGATAAGGGTAACAACACCCTTGCAAAGAAGAAATTGTTTTTGGAAGTGGAGGAGCCAATGGAAGACAAAAATGGGGTTAGAAGAGAAAGCATTCCATACCCTTGGAATGAAGTTAGTTACCAACTCATTAAATACATATCATGTGAGGGGAGATATGATGTGGTATATGGATACCACTTCAGTGTTAGGTCCCTATTCTACTAATGTAACCCCTTATTGTTATTAGTGCAACCCCCTTATTATATTGTTGTGCCCATGTAGTACCCATATTGTTGTTATTGTGCCCCATAAAAGACCCCTATTATTATTTTTGTGCCTTTACATTATTATTGTTATGTCAATTCTAATTATATTATGACCCCTTAGACTCCTATATATAGAAAGGAGGTCTTGTCATTTGTATCATCCAATAATTGTTCATTTGTGTAATTTAAAGTAGGTTCCCCCCTCGAAGAGGCTAATTTCTAAGGTGTTGATCTTTCTTTTCTATCTTTTTGTGAGTTGGTTTCATAGCATTTGGTATCGGACCTTTGGATTCTAGGGTTTTGCTACTCCAAACATGTCATCGTGGAATTTTTTCTATAATGTTTTCACTATGAAGTTTCAGAAGGTAAAACAAAAACCCATTTGAGTGGAAATCACTCTGAACCTCGGATATGAATTTTAGATCTTGTCTCGCTATATATTCAAAGATATGATCTGAGTAAGTTAGGGTTTTTTCAAGCTCTAGAATTCCATCTCAAACAGGTCATCGTGGAATTTTCACTATATTTTGGTTTCTACGAAGTTTTAGACTCTCAAATTAAAACCCATTAGAGCCAAAATATGGGTGAAGCGCAGGGCCGAATTTCAGATCTTGTTTCACTCTATTTTCGAAGATAAGGTCCAAGACATTTAGGGTTTCAGTAGGCTCCTGAATTACATCCCAAACAAGTGACCTTGGGAAAATCGTCATAACCTTCTCTCTGGGGATCAGATTGAAATTGTGTAAGAATTTACAGAAAGAGGACGAACTGTAATTTGTTTTGTATTGTTTCCAGGTCCGAAGGGAGAAAAAGTGACATGTGTCACTTCATACAAGTTTTCTCTACTGAACTAGCCTATAATTAGGCCATCATAGGAGATTTGGCATAACTCTTTCTTGAAGAATCCAATATTGATTAGACTAGTGGGTTTAGAAAGAAGATTCAGAGTGATACAACAAGACACAATTTTAGAAATGGGAGATCCAAAATTACAGAGTTACAGTCATTTCAATATCGAGCTCCTAAAATCAAGAAAAAGAGATACGAGGAAGTTTGATGAAAAGGGTCTGGTAAATTGTATACTACAGATGGAGAAATATTTTGATCTACATGGTGTACAACTATTACAAAAGGTACATATTTCATCTTTATATTTAGATCCGAATCAATTTTTATGGTATAAAGGGCTTTTCTCTCGTAAATCACTTGTCACTTGGTCAATTTTCATGGAGGAAATGATAACACATTATGAGGATACAAAGAGCAACACCTTCTTTAGCCAATTGATAACTCTCAAACAAAAGGGTTCAATGGAAGAGCACATTGAGGACTTCCAAAAATTTAATATAAGGCTAAATGATATTCCAGAGAAGCAAAGGATTGATGTCTTCATAGGGACTTTAAAGAATAATATTCAACATGAGGTTTGTCTTTGGGAACCTGATTCATTGGAGAAGGCATTCATGTTGGCAAGAAAAATTGAAATTGGAATTATGGAAACAAAGATTCCTACGACTCACAACTATCAATATGGAAGTGTTTTTTCTCCTATCTTTCCACAACCTAAAAGGTTTGCACCACAAAAATTTGAAGAAAAAAGAGAAAAAGGGCTTTGTTACAGTTGTGATAGGAAATACACTAAAGGTCATAAGCGTGCTGAGAAGAAATTATTTTACATATATTGTGAAGAGGAGGAAAAAAAGGATCAAGAAACATCAAAAGAATAGGATATACACCAGGAACCAACACTAGAAACAAGAAATGAATTTGACCATATCTGCTAAAGCATTGGCAAGAATTACCACTCCTCAGACTCTCAAGATAGAGGGACATATCAAGAATAAAAAGGTTCAAGAAGTGAAATATCACATTGAGCATCAAGAAATGAATCTCACCATATCTTGTAATGCATTGGCAGGAATTACCACTCCTAAAACTCTTAAGGTAGAAGGACATATCAAGAAGAAAAAGGCTCAAGCAGTGAAAGATCACATCAAGCATCAACAACAAGTTCTCCAACTTCTAAAGGGTAACCCTACTTTGGTGCAGAATAGAATGAAACAACAGGTATATCAATATCGTAGAAAAAGAAGTTTTGATATAGGCGTCTGGGTATTTTTATGAATACAACCATATAAACAAATGTCTCTCAAGCAAGCTAAGAAGGATAATAAATTATCACCAAAGTATTATGGTCCTGACAAGGTTCTACACAATATTGGTACTATGGCATACAAATTGGAGCTTCCTGCATCTTCCCGAGCACCCCTAGTTTTCCAGGTTTCATCCTTAAAGGAGGTTATAGATGACAAGCTCACAGCTCAAACAATATTGCCAAAACATGACAAGGAAGTGAAAATCATATTGGAACATGAAGCAGTCATAGAACCGAGAAATCAATAGCTATGGAATTGATCAATTTCAGATTATCTCATCAAGTCAAAGAACTTACCCACTGAAGATTCCACATGGAAGGATGATAATTTTATACAGAAGCATCCAGAACTAATAAAGCGTTGAAGACAACAATTTTTGAAGGAGAGGGGCATGTTAGGTCCCTATACTACTAGTGTTTCCCCTTATTATTATTAGTGCACCCCCTTATTATATTGTTGTGTCCATGTAGTACCCATATTGTTGTTACTATGCCCCATAGAAGCCCATTATTATTATTTTTATTCCCTTACATATTATTATTATGTCAGCTCTGATTATATTATGACCCCTTAGACTCCTATATATAGAAAGAATGTCTTGTCATTTGTATCATCCAAGAATTGTTAATTTGTGTAAAGTAAAGGTGGTTTTCCCCTTGAATGGGCTGATTTCTAAGGCATTGATCTTTCTTTTCTATCTTTTTGCGAGTTGGTTTCATAACATTCAGACTCATCCAAGAACTGAAATTTGAAGTAGAGACACCTCTCCAAAATAGATTAAGTATACCTTACTTTCTTCTTCAATCAATGATATATATGAGCATCAAAGTGCAAGAGGGAAAAAACCAACAATTAGTCCATCATGGGTTGATCCAACTTATCCTAGAATATGCACTACAAAACCTAAGACTCCCTATTACTTGGACAACTTTCAGAGACATGCATGCAGAGGGAGAAATTCAAGCTCTTGAATATGACAAAACCCCCACTGCTAGTGAGAAGGATGAAGAAACAAAAGAAAAGATGAAGAGGAAATAGAGGAAGAAGAAGAGGAAGAAAAGGAGGATTAAAATGAAGAAGATACAAAAGAAGAAAAAAAAGAAGAGACAGATGAGCAGAGTGAGGAACTAGAGGAAAAATAAAAGAGAAATACAAGGATGAGAAAGAGAATTGAAAAGGGGAAATATAACATAAGGAAGAACATAGGTATACAATTCAAGGTAAAGAAGGGGAAGAATCACCAAGGGTATCTCTAGAACCCACTTAGAAAGAGGCAATAATTTCTCTTATTTCCCTAAGTACACCTATGAATTCAAAAGGGCAGAGGAAAATGCAAACCCCATTGTACTTTAGGATAAGAAAGAGCACAAGAATTAGGGAAGGAAGACATAAAACCCCCACCAAAACTCCTATTGTCATTGAAAACTCACCAAAGCAACAAGAAAAGGTAGCTCCTCCAGAGAAAAATCAAGAAGAAGGATCATCAGGATAAGCCTCTCCCAAATGTCCCATCACTTATGTTTGGAGGCATGTCACTAGGTCAGCCTCATCAAAGGGAAAAGGTCTCATATAGGAGACATAGAGAGACTTGCAGGAAGTAGAGGCCATCCTACAGGAAGCTCTGCTTAAACCTACAGGAAACTCAAAAAATGGACTAGGAAGGTATCACTTAGAAAGAATCAAAGAAAGAAGTTCCAGAGCTAGGAGACACTAGTCCATAGCCCAACCTCAGCTCCTACTACAGATTCATTGAAGGAGGAAGGATAATCCCATAAAAGTTTGTGATTCCCTTGTTCTTTGAACTTGAAAAAGAGAGGGCAAGGACACACAGGTGGATGCAAATTGCCAAGTCTAAAGGAGTGGAGGATATAGGCAACATGGAGGAAAAAGTTAAGGAGATGGGTAGAGAACCGAGTAGCATAAGGGACCGAGAGGAAATAATGAAATCTTAGCTACAAGCAGAGAATGCACAACTAAGGGGGACACTACAAGAAAAGGAAAGTCAGTTGGAAACTATGGTCAGCTTATCTATGGAGGCAATCCACTATAGGATGCCAGCAAAGTCTTATGGCTTGTATCTTAAGGAACAATAGATATAATTCAAAATTAACAATTTAGCACATAGAGGCACTATGCCCTTTCAAGTCTATAGACAATTCATTGATCTCTGTGATCAAAGCACCTTGGAAGATAGAGCAAAAGTCTCTGAGTTTTACCTACACAACTTGGCCTTGACAGATTGAATGTGTGGGACCCAAACTCAAAACTAGGAGATTTGCAATTGATGGCCTTAGCATCATGGATGAAGCATGAGGAGGCAAGGGCCATAGAGATGAAAAAGGTAATGGCAAGAGAAGAGATAGAACCCCTTATGATCATAGCTGAACAATCTAATCCAATGGCTATCATCAGTATCGACAACCTCATTGCAAATGACCCTAAGCTTGGACCTAGGTACGTTGCTACACAAGAACAAAAAGTCACACACTTTGAAGACATGATCAGATGATTAGGATATGACAGCATGCAAGCTTTCCAAAGGAGATGGGGCACCTTGCTTTACAATCTAAAAATCAGAGAATACCATTCTCCTGACAGAATGAAAGAGGCACTAAAAAAAACACCCATGTATAACTAGGTTCTACAAAGACTCAAAGTCAACTGGATTGGCTTGAAACTCAGTCCACCACTACCTTTAGGAATGTTGGAAGGGAGGATTGAGGAAGAATAAAGAAAGTAGCGGGAAGAAATAGAGAGAAGGGTAGGATTTTATTCACAGGAATAGGAAACTACAATAGAAGCATGAGATATCAGGGATGCCACCAG
The DNA here is from genome assembly GCA_000404065.3 of Pinus taeda. Lineage (NCBI taxonomy): Eukaryota > Viridiplantae > Streptophyta > Pinopsida > Pinales > Pinaceae > Pinus > Pinus taeda. The sequence continues at coordinate 92,094 of APFE030130821.1, forward strand.
AGCAATGAAGGACATGGACATAGAGTAAGTTGCTCAGAGGATGAGCAACAATTTCAGTAGGGGGTGATGATGAGCCTCATCATTGGGTAACTATATGGAGCTTAATACACCTCCAAGCTTAGTAAAATAAACTCTTCTCATAATTCCGTACATATTTTAATTATATTTTGCTTAAGGAGATGAGTAAAAGTAAGTTGTCATGGCTAGTGGTCTAATGTGCATTGATTGCATTTTTTGGGAGAAAATCATGGCAATTTTGGCTAACTAAGGTGCAGGAAGTCAAATGAGACAATAAGGAGAGATTATAGGAGATAGATCCTCCTAATTAAAACCTCACTCATTCGAATATCCCTCAATCAAATCACACTTGCTCGGAGTTGCAAGTAGTCGAGTCATGGAGATCATGGGCAGTAGAGCCAAATGATAGTTAAGGACTAGTTCATCTTGAGTTCAGAAGCCAAGCCTCCCTAGATTTAAGGAAGTTGTTGGAGAATTCAGTTGTATAAATAAGTAGGTCTAGAGCCTCATTAAGATTCAGATTTTTTATGTAAGAGAACTAAGCATTTTCGAGTTCAATTTTTGTTGGAAAACATTGTTATGTAGTTTTTCTGATATGATAATGAGAATGAGAAGTTCCTTGATCCAGCACTGAGTTGAATCAAGTGGCTGAAACTCTTGGGTTAGGGACCAACCCTAGTAGCAAAGGCCTCTCTTCTTGTACTTATATGTTTAGGTTATTTCATAGATTAGGTGTTCAATTGATATTAGCATTGTTTCATTGCAAGTAGTGATAAATTTTACTAGTTTACTTCCATTTGTGCATAGCTTTAGCAATAGTTAGAAAGGTAAAGGAATACCAAAAAGGCTAATAACAAGTGGTTTTTTCCTCACTCCTCCCTTCAGGTACCATGGTTTGAGGAAAAACTCCTATTCAACCCCAAAAAGATAGAATTATGATTTCTTATGTAATTTACAGTTTTCTGCTACTTAGGCCAGCATCTTTTCAGTTTGCAAGAATAGGTTTTAGCTGTTAGTTATGGTTTCTCCAACTTTGTATTAGATCTCATGGTGTTTACAATATTCTGCAAGTATTTCCATGCATGAACTAGGAAACTAAATAATGGAATTATATTTTCTTATGTTGATTGGGAATCTTTCTTGTTAGACATGATCCATGGGTAAATACCAATGATGTATGTATTGCGGGAACTTTAAGTAGTACAAGAATATATGATGTATACATCCCTAGCTTAACCTCATCCATCCATGGTCACCAAATTTCATTAAGTCCATTAACCAATTCATCATTCCATAAGAACAAATTTCCATGGTTGTTGAGCAAATCCAACCATCTCACAAATGTGGGTTTGAGATCTAAAGAATTCCTGGCCACTCCCTTACCTTATTTCTTCCATCATTCACCTTATTTTAGCCCTATACCATCTCCCAAATCACTCCTATTTCTTTCAGCGGGATCCTATAGGAATACAGGGGATCCTGTAGAAGCATTAAGACATCCTGTAGGAAGCATTAGGACATCCTGTAGGAAGCATTAGGACATCATGTAGGAAGCATTAGGAAATCTTATAGGATTACTTGTAGTGGCCTGTTTTGAAGCTGATTTGTGGAACAAGCATCCAGGAAGATAGGAGAAGACCCCTACTTGCCTCCCAAGACATCTGACCTTTCACCACCATATCTAACCCACCTGCCACATCAATAAGAAGATTTAGCATTCGCATTCTTCACAAAAAAGGACAAAAAGGAAGAAAGAGATTGTGTTCATTCATATGCACAACAATAGAATGCATGTTTATTTCATCTTGCATGCCTAGGATAGTTAGAATCACACACATGTTAGCTTAGAATTATTCCAAAGAAAGATGTCTTAGCAATTAGTTAGATGAGTTGTTCATTTAAAGCATTGATTCCAGTCTTTCCTTACTGCAGTAAACAATATTTCAATTCTCCCAATTAGTGGAAAATTCCCGTTCCTTAATTGGTAATAAAACTTCTTCTGAATTGATAGAAGGCTATTTTGGGAAACCATAGTGGTCTATTTCCAGCTCAACAGTGACAAAGAGTGGACCCATCGCATCTTCTTTTGTATACAACACTGTCACCTCCAAGTTTGTATGAACCCCAGGTTGATAAAGTAAAGTTGGTAGTCCTAGGAGTTGCAACATTCTTACTGCAATACTGGTGCTCATCACTATGCATGTCAGGAAGTAGCATGGATTGAAATGCGCGAAGTAAACCATTTATATAGACAAAAGAGAACTGGAAAGGAAATGAGGCTTAGTACACAAATAGGAGAATATGACATGGACAAATTTATTTTAGATCTAGGATATGAAGCTCATGTCCTAACAAAGAAAACATGGGAGCTAATGGGTAAACCGAAGTTGGAATGGTCACCTATTCAGCTGATAATGGTGAATCAACAAAAAATTATTCCTCTAAGAAGGTTATTAGGCATTACAATGGACATTGAAGGGGTGCACACTACTACAAATTTTGATGTAACAGAAATTATGGATGATAGTAACCCCTTTCTTGCATTATCTTGACTAGATTGGGAATTTTCTAACATGGCTATAATCAACTTGAAAAAGAGGCAAATGATATTCGAAAGCAACAATATGAGAGTGGTCTTTCCCTTGGATCCATTAGAAGTAGAAAAGTATACTGAACCAGTTAAAGAGGAGTACAACGCAACTGATATAAATAGCATCTATCAAGTGATAACCAAATAAGAAGAATGGATCAACCCTACTGCAAATAGAAATTTGAGTTGGGAGGATGACAACTCCTTTGCTTTAGATTCAGAAGAAGAGTTAGAAAATTGGAAAAATATGTTACATGAAGTGTCTATAAGGCGATGTGCAAGATTGACTAAGTCACTTCACTCTATAACCTCCGAGGTATGTAATTTTCCTTACTATGATGGTTTGGGTGATATAAATATTTTTCTTGAGGAATATGAAGAACAGGTACCAAAATGTCAAATATTATTAGCCCTGGATGTTGAAGAATTTAGGGCACACATAATTAAGGTGATTCTTTAACATGATAACAATTTGTGAAGTATTTACACAATTTATCTTAGATTGATTTTTCATTCATTATTAGTATGTGTGTTTAATTCATCAAACTGCTACCAAAAACAAAAGAGACAAGAACAAAAATATTTGTTTTTTTGCTAGGGCCAAAACCTATCGCTCTTGAAGAGGAAAACCCATAAAATTCTTCTTATAGAGATTCCATTTACAAATACCAATACCATGACCCTTGACACAATATGCCTCTACAAGACCAAGACATCAATCCTCTTTCTTGAGCACTGGTGAGATCGTCATCTTGCTCATCCTCTAACATCATTGCATCACCAAGAACTTCATTGATGTGGAAATATCATTAAGTGTATCATTGCTACACCATAGTTTCCTTTAGGATCTCTACACCATAAATACCATGACAACACTTCACTATACTACTTCTTTCATTATACTTAGACTATAATAATAATGTTAGTACTTCTTGTGATCCTTGTCATTGTGACTTCCTCTGAGATCATATTCATGTCGAGATCATTATATTCGAATACAGTGGAGACTATTGAGATGGTATATCTCCTTTTTCAGGGATGCCAAGAATCAATGTCATCACTGAAACATACTTAATTAATATGGTTATGCCGAGACATTAATATATATGAAACAAAGATAACATTCAACATGACCTTCGTTGATCTGAGAGAGTAGATACATCACTGCTCCCCTTGAGTATACCGAGATTGTGGTTCTTAATTTGATTGTCACTGCTTAGATTTCAGTAGACACAGTCATCACTGAAATTCTCTTCAATGAGATTATATTCTGATACTAAGATTGTATCTTCAGGGTCACTGCAATCTCTATTAGGTTGAGAATATCATTAACCCAGATTTCATGCCAAAATTGCATCCTCATACGAGATCTTCTCTGCTCCATCTATCCGAGATTTTCAGATAAATTTTGAGAATGTATTTAGCCCAAAACTTGCCTCACTGCTGCATCCTCATCAAAGTCATTACTGCTCCATACATTCGAGATCATAACTGCACCTAAAACCCAAACAAGGTGTAGTCAAACCCTACTTCAGCTATGCTCCTACATGCGAAATTTCAGAGGAAACAAAATTTTTCTTCGTGTATCTTTGCTGACCCTAAATGGCTATTTATAGTGGTTATGTCTATATATGAAATCTGACATGAACCATCATGAATATTCTATTGAGTCGACATTACTTCCATTTATTTGATTTTTTTCATTTTCGAGATGACATGAAGATCTCTTCATTATTCTGCTTGCAGACTTCGGTGTCCTTGCATTAGGAGGATCGTTCTTGCTCTTGGAGGGATGTTACATTCAGTTGAAGATTTTTATACATTTACATAGGCTCTTAAATATTTTTTACACATGACGTGACTCTTTGACATAATAATAAATCTTAAAGACATCAAGAAGAAGTCTTTCACCTAGTGACACTTCTTTCTCATGAAACCCATGCAGAAAGGCATAGAAAAATAATTTATTTCCTTTTATTAAATTGTTTACAAAGATCACGTCATTATGGAAACTGAACCTAGTTACACTTTATTCAACACTAGATATATCACTAAGAGCTAATCATGCTAGATGGTGGGTTACACATAAGAAGAACATAGGAACTTGACAAGAATGTCAAAGGTTGATATGGGTAAGGTTTGGTCAGGTAGACATAGAATTGATAGATAAATATGATGGTCAAATTGGTCCTAGAGAGCACATCCAACTTTGCATGATAGCTTGGAAGGATATTCCATGAGAAGAGTGGGTGCATGGGTTCATCCATACATTGGATACAATCCCTCAAAACTGGTATATGGAAACACAACTTTGACATGGTACTGCGAGCTAGATAGAGATGGTTGATGGGTTTATATTAACATTTAGCTTTGAATACGATTTTCCATATATAGATTTAGCCCTTCAGATAGTTAAAAAGAACATTTTTTAGAATGAAATTTCACTCAGTTGGCAGTCTCATTGGGCCTCGCAGCTACATAATGTACTAGAATGCTACAACATCATTGTAGAAGAAGATGAAGACCCCCACAATATTGACATAGTAGAATTTGAAGGTTACCACAAAGTGAATGGACCTAAGTTAGAAATGACTGATATAACAAAGCTATTGAAGGCAAAGAAAATAAATATAGGGTCAGAAGAGGAGCCAAAGTTTGCAACCATAGGATATTATCAAGATGAAGACACAATCAGCAAGGTAACATATATTTTGCATGAATATCAAGAGTTATTTCCCACTAAGCTTTTAGATATGAGGGGAATTTTAGGATATTTATGGGTTATGAGGATTCCTCTAAAGTGTGATGCAAAGCTAATTAATGAAAGTCCTCATAGACTGAATCCAAAATAGAAAGAAAGCGTGAAGGAAGAACTTGAGAAAATGATAGGAGTTGGAATCATTGAACCTGTGGAAGAATCAAAGTCCTATGGTAGTACAAGAAAAGAAAACATAGGGTGAAATCAGGATTTGTGTTGATTTAAGTAAAGTTAAATGATGGATGTCTACATGATCCATTCCCTACTCCTTTCACTAATTAGGTATTGGAAAATGTAGGAGGTTAGGAAGCCTATTCATTTACAGATGGATTTCCAAGATACCATCAGATTAGAATTGCACTAGAGGATCGACATAAGACCACCTTCGCTATGGAATGGGGTTCATATCAGTATACTGTGATGCCTTTTGGGTTGAAAAATGCCCCTACAATATTTTCAAGAGTAGTGGTTGTAGCTTTCAAAGAGTATATTTACAAGTTCTTATAATTATACTTTGATGATTGGAAAATGTTTTAGTTATTGAAGAATCATGTTGCAAACTTAAGATTGATGCTCAACACATGGAGACAATATCATAATTATCTCAATATCAAGAAGTGTATATTTTGTCTAACTTTTGGTATATTGTTAGGACACATTGTGTGCAAGCAAGGATTTATGGTGGATCCTGCGAAGATTGCTATCATTGTGAATTTACCTTCATTGAAGAGAACTAGTCAGCTTTGTTAGGTTCCTATACCAATCGGAGCCATAATTTTCAATGATTGAGATTAAACCTTGTAATATTGTACATAACTTTGTTTTGTGCGAATGTTTTCCATACTTAAAATAAAAATTTTAAAAAGTAAAGAGGGTATGTCCTAAAAGAATAATCAAAGGGAAAAAAGAATGAAAATAGGTCACAAAAAAATGAAATATATGAACCCAAAAGACAAAAGAGAGCATGGAAAGTGTGCAAGTCAAAATGCCACTACTATTTACTTTTTTTATGCTTAATAAATGATTGTGTGCAGCTTGTTACTTATGCCACAATCCATGAATAGTCAAAATGTTTAAACTTGGCTATTTCATGTTTAGAGATAGAGAATAAAATCTGACCAAATAATGTAATTTTGACAAATAATTAGATAGGCAGAGTAAATAAAAGGATATCAACTGGTTAATCTGAGCCCTTGGATGATATAAGGTTTGATTTAGATAGTTTTCTAGGTAAAGAAAATAAAATATTGATAAGGGTTTGCTAGCTTAAATGCACACTAATAAAGTGAAGAAAAAATGGTAGGATAAGTAGATGGGTAAGTAGAAGAAAGGTTGCAAAAGTATGATGATTGATTAGACAAAAGCCTATTTATCATTTTTCATCATATGTTCCAAATATGAATGGAAAATCAAACATGCAAATGTATTTCAAAGTCAATTAATTATCTCCCCCCATTCATTTAACCTCTTTTCTTAACTAATTTCCCATAATAAAGTTCAAAGTACTTAAAACCTTTAAGTCAAAGAGGCTAAGAGAATTTCTCTGACTTTTGGAGGGACCAAACCCTCGGCTCAAAGACTTATGGATATCAAGTACTAGATTCCCATCATAAAAGTTCACCCCCCCTTCAATTCATTCATTCTCCTAATAATACTCCTTTTCCTAAGGTTAAAACACTTTTTTCCTAGGAAAATCAATTCTCCCCCATATAAAACACTTTTCATATAGAAAACCCACAAAAATGCCTTACCCTAAGTATTAATGTAAATATGTGAAACACATTTAATTCACAAAAAGGCATTTTACTTAGTGTTTTTCCCTTTTCCGCCCATTTTTCATATTAATCACTAACTTTATTATATTAAATCCCGATAAAAACCCAATTTCCCGTATATATTTAACTCATATGTAAAAATTAACCTAAAACCCCAGTTTAATTATAAACTATTATTTTCACCTTAAAACCTGACTAAAACCTTGAACTGATCAGTTTGCGATCAAGTTAATAAAGCCCCCTTTAATCCTCTGTTAATTACCTTGATGGCTTAATCTCACTTTAAGTCTAATACTGTCGTAATAAAGTGCCTGTTGGTCCCCCCACAAGCCTCCATGTAGCTTCTCCACCTGATCACTGTGCGATCATCCTCCTCCTCATCCAACCTCCCTCATCCATATCGGGCCAACCCGACGTTCTTCCTTTACCCACCCGATAAAGTGGTTTTCCCCCTGGCCCCAATGCTACGTGTCATTCAATGAGTGGAATCGGGCAGCCCTTCCCAAATACCATCGAACACCCAAAAGTAGTGTGAAATGAACCACTTACCGCCCTCCCGCTAAACGATAAATTAACCACTATTCACCCCGTACCCACCAAAAAAAATAAACTTTTTGCATATAAAAGCCAAAAGCCCCAAAATTGTTCATTTTCGCTGAATTGTCATCTGCAAGCTTCTGTATGCATGCACAACACCTGCAAATGTCGAAGTCATCAACCCATGTAAAATTTCGCTCCAAAGATGCTGCAGAAAAACCAGTTAGCCTTACAACCTATACAAAGCCCATTTGACCACTTGCAGTTTCCAGCCACCCTGCTCAGAGCCAATTCACCCTACTTCCAGGTATTTAAACCAGAATTCACCAAATACCCTGTTAATTTCAAAGTAACCAGTTTCTAAGTGTTTTTAGTTAAATTAAAATTAATTAAAAATACTCAATAGCTCAAGCCTACTCCTTGTAGAACATCGTTGCCCTAAAAAAGTTGAAATTACCCCCCATACTCAAATCCACAAGAACTGAGTATGGTTGTCCCAATTTCTATGGATGTGAGACCCATCTCTACACCCCATTTAGACCTGGACCACCATCCCCTAGCTGGTAAAGATTTCCAGATAAAAGATATAGCTATCATAAAGCTCCTGCTCAAAATACATTACCAAAGTAGGGAAGAGATCCTGAACTAGGCTGATGAAATTAGCCTTTGGGAGTAAAATTTTCCCAAGTACTAGTTCCCCCAAGTCCAAAGTTTTTCATAAGTGTCCACATGTGCCATGCTTGTTACATCCCAAGTCACAGAGCCATCATGTCTCATGACTAGAAGGTCCTTTTCACCATCACTGTTGAGTCTATAAATGAAATGTTGCAGCTCCAACATGGGCCAAACCTAACTCCCCTCTTAATTGGAGATATGTTGGACTTATATCCCAAACGTAGCTCTACAAAATTGGTCCAATTGGTCCAAACCTTCATCAGAGAAGAGAAGCACCTCCCTAAAGACCCCCCCTCCATATGTAGCAACTATATTTTCCTCTTGGGGCCAAAGTATAGTAGCCATGATATCTTGTGTTTTGGGTTACTCCACAAGTGAGTATATTGATGAAATTATCCTAGCTTTCATTTCTATCTATACCCTAGGACAACCTCCTACAACCATTTATGACTTTGCTACATTCATAGCTGACAGGATTCATGAGCAGTTCACAAGAATGGGGAATGAAAGGGTCTTCAAATACTCTGTAGTTTTATACCATATTTTCTTATGTTATCGGTCATATAAGTTTCCATCCACCCTTCAGAAGCTTGACACCAAGGGTCAACTCAGGTCAGTCATTTTTTGGACCCCATTAATCCACAAGTATCAATCTCCATACTCTTATTCAGAATTCATTGACTTTTTTGTACATCCAGTTATGACAATGTTGACTAGAAACCCTCCTCCAAGAATCACTCCAGAAATAAAGAGAGTCCTTCAACTGTCAAAGAAGACCAAAGTGGGTGACTGGTACCTTTACCAGAACCACATAGAAATCAGGATATATGGTTGCATGCTTGCACCATACAAATTGCTAAATACCTCCCTATGAGGTTGTTTGCAATATAATACTACATGCAAATTATCAATGCAGATGAGATAAACTTTGTAAATTCCAAGAAGAAGGACAATTTCAAAATAAAATACCAACTAGGCCCCTTCATATGTAACTCTAGGGAGGCTAGGAAAGAGGCAGATTTGATACTATAGAAGATGAAGTTCTAGAGAAGTTTTGTTTGGAGATATGATCCTTTGGAATTCATCATCAAGAAGAGGAAAACGGTCAAGCTGGGACTTTTTAATCACCATCCCATTCCTGAGATTGAAGCATATGCCAACCAATCAGAATGGGTGGAAGGAACCCTAGTTGATCAAGACAACACCAGAATAGACATAGAGAACACTCTAATTGATCTTAAAAAACAACTTGATGAGGGTTCTTTCCTGCAAGTGCCAAAGCAGTCAGACAGGCCAGAATAGTCAGACAGACCAGAGAAATCAAGTAGACCAGTGACAACCATGAGTACCCCCTCAGTTGTGCAGACTCCTCTAAATGAGGAGAAGAGCCTAAAAAGAAGTAGGGAGGAGGCCACCACATCAGCAAGGGCCACTTCATAGACTTATGCAGATACAAGCAAAGCAAAAAGATAGAGACTAAATCCTGTCTCTGAACATGAATAAACAGAGGAAACAACAGAATTCACCAGCACGGAAGGAAACAGGAGTAGGCCAATCACCCCATCAGAAGGCAAACTCTCCACATCACAAACTCAAGGGTTGGAAAGGCAGCTCAGTTTTGAGGTGTCTTCCTTCAAAATTCATGCTGACAAAGACCAAGACATAAAGGAAAGGTACAGGGGAATAAAAACAAGGAATGAGAAGCTTAAGGTCCAAACTTATGCCCAGTACCTGAAGATGACCCCTACCAATCAAACCAGGCTAATGTCGGCCTTTGATATCAAAGAGGGGAAAATACAGATGACTTTTATGAAGCCTACAACTCAACAACCAAAAACATCCTTAGATTTCAAGAAAGTAGATTTTGAAGCGCTGGCAAGGGATATCCATCCCATAGGCCAGATTGAGCTACACAAGCAAATAGGGGATATGATATACTCCACCTTGACTAGAAAGGCCATAGCTACCCACCAACTATAGAATTCCTTAAACAAAATATATGCACAATTCCAGTTGGAAAAGGCCTCCTCAGAGGCCAAGGACACAAGAATCAAGTCCTTATAGGACTTAGTAATTGAACTGGGACACGATCCCAAGGATATAAAAGCCATAGAGTAGCTAATTAAGAAGAAAAATGATCATATCGCTGCACTCAAGAAGCAGCTAAAAATATGATAGTTCAATCATCCACAAACATTAGAGGTTCTAGAAGCCCAACAAGGACATGAAGAGCTCATGGACTTGGTCCTAAATCTGAATGATCAACTCAAGGAGACAGAGAAGGAGTTGGAAAATTTAATTCAATTGAAGTAAAGTGACTTGGCCACAACTTCCAGAACTGTCATCCCCATGGTATCCATAGAAGTTCCTTATACACTGGCAACATCACTGGCACCCATAGCCCCACCAGCAACAACAATGCTAGTAACAGCAAAATCTACTACAGCAGCAGGTGCACGAGGGGACAAAGCAGTAGAACTTGTGAAAGAAATGGAGGATATGTATATCCAGGCTACAAAGATGAAAAAAGTGAAGGAAGAGGTGGAAAGATTGGAAACTTACAACAAACTTACCCAACCCAAGTAGAAAGAAGAAACACAAAGGGCCCAAAGAATGGGTGAGAGGATCAAAATCCTGGAAAAGGATTTAACACTTGAGAAGTGACTTGGACAAACCAAGGAAATGCTATGGACCAATATCATTGACTCTATTAATGATATTTGGCCATCAATCCAAGTTATTTTTGAGAAAACAGTGCTGGTAAAGATAGCTACAGAAGCTATCTAGAAAGTAAAGGAGGAGTTGGGAAATAAGCCAGAGGATGAAAATAGACTCATCCACTTCCTCAACAGCAAGAATAAATATGAGCTCCAAAAACTAAATATAGAAGACAAGACTGCTACCATTTTGGAAATAAGTAAGGTCCTTCCCAAAAGGAACTTTATTCTTAATTTGGAAGAAAAGTGCGACAATATGCAGGTGGCCATTGATAGGTTCGTGGTTAAATTTCCGATTTTGAGGGAGAAAGGTCTGCCCAGTCCTATGGTCATCAATGATAAACTCATGACACAATTGGATTATGGCAACAGACTTAGATAGTTGGCTAAGGAACATGCCAGCTCTTCATCCATAAGGGAATTACCAATAGGCAAAGTATTGTATGACACTTTTGAAAAATTGTTCTTCCTGGAACATGAAATCAAACATCTTTTTCTCACCAAGCCAAATTTTGCAAAATATACTGAGGCTGATGAAGTCTACTGGAGAATGGTAAATGTGAAATTGCCAGATGCAGAGTGGTGGGAGACAATGACAGATTTACTGTGATAAATAAACAGCTGAAAGTTACTATGTAGTAAAAATGAAGGCAGTAGAGTGAAACAAGTAAAACCAACACAACAAGGTCAAAGAGTAGTAGGGTCAAAGAGTATCAGATGAACGATCAAAGTAAAGAAGACTCCAGCGTAAAAACACCACAACTATCAACCAGCATAAAGGGCTACACCTCAACCATAAAGGCCAGCACAACCATAATTAAAGGGACAACAAGAAACAGTTCATTAGCTATCTCTATCTTCTTGCTAGAAGATTATTGTATTTCCTAGAATAAACCTCAAGTTGTTTTGACATATATTGTAATATGTTTTTGTATAAATACTTCATAATTCAAAGTATGTAGGGTGGATTCCAAAACATTTCTATAGAATTTTTCTCTCAAGTCAGAAATTCTATTGTATCAATGACTAGATTGGCTTACTGGATCAAGGAATAAAGATCAGATATTTTATAGGATTCTTGTGTAAAGTGAAATACAAATAAGTATTCTCTCATGTTCAATGTTGTTTTCCTTCAAGTTTTTTCCCACAATATTTATGTATCTATAAAATCTAAATGTTATAACATGGAATGATATTTCAAAAATTGCTTAAATGCACTCTGTCTTGACTATTATGCATTATTATATGTTTTCTTCACAAATCTAATTTAAGGAATTCTTGATTGCTCCTTAGTTTAGGTGACTTCTTATGATCTATAGCAAAGGATTCTTAATTTCCCTTTGTTCATGATTATCCTCTATTCTCCATTCTGATCCTGGTCTAAGGATTCTTAAGTTCCCTTTCACCTTGGTTGGAATTACTTCACCCATTACGCCTAAAGATTTGCATTTTGCTCTGCTAGCCTGCCCTGTGAACATTCCCTTTAATGAATTGGTCTAGTCCTACTATCCATTTGTTAGCCCAATGGATTTAAGACCTAGCTTTATCCATCTACTCTAAGAATTCCACCACCCAACCTTCAAATCAAAACCAAAACCCCAAGGAACACTAAGAACTACCCTAAAATCCCATAAGAAACAAAGCTAAATTATATAGAGAGAGCCCTCTCTGAGTCATAGGTTGGCGAGAGCCTATACTTAAAATATTGGTTTGTGGTTACCTCGGTTTCTTCCTTCTTCTGATAACTTCTGAGGAAAATTCTGAGTGATAACATAGTGGCGACCATATTGGGGACAATCAAATCCTTAGTCTTAATAAACCTTTAAGAAAATTTTAAATCTTTATTTCAAGCCTCTTAAAGGGTTTATTAGAAGTTATTTACAAAATCTCACAAAAAGAATGTAATTAGAAAAATATTGAAATTATGGCTTCAAGGAGAACTCACTACACTAGGGCTAATCCAGATCCAAACCCTACCCCAGTAGTTGACAAAACCAACCTGAGAAGACCCAAAAGAGCAGAAAGTTTAGTTAGTCAAACTCCTTTAATCAAAGCCGATTCATGCCCTGATGAGTGGTTGTTTTTACAAGACCTTCCCTTTGATGTGCCATTTGAGCTTTCCCTATTTAGAACAAGGTTTGAAAGTGCACTTGATGAAATTGTTCAATATTCAGAGTTTATTGCAGACCTCAAAGTCCAAAAGGCCAATTAGTCAATTGATGAATATATTCTAAATTCCCCCCTAGTCATCCCTTACTAATGCTAGGAACCCTGAGTTTTCTGAACCAATATCCACTACTCTTAGTTCACCATTATTATCTTCAACCTCTGAAGTTCACTCCCCACCTCCATTCATACCTTCACTCCCTTACCAAGCTATCATATCTTAGGTATCACTTGTTGAACCTAGTTCATCCTCCACTACTGCATCATCTTCCAGTGCCTCAACCCCACATTTTAGCCCATCCCAACTTATAGCCATGGTAAATAGATATGCTCCCCCTTTCTATGCTCCACTTGGTGCCATGCTAGTAGGCCACCAGAGTAAAATAGTCCAATTTGATGGCATAGGACATTACATTGCACAACACCATGTTAATAAAATGACAAACTACTTTGAACTTAATGAAATTGATATTGTGGATATCCAAATGAGATTATTCACTCAGACTTTAGTTGGTGATGTTAGAAAATGGTTTAGATCACTACCTGATAACAGTATTGATAGTTTAGAAGTATTTCAACAACAATTTTTGAATAGATGGGAAAAGAAAATGAATCCTCTACAGATCCTTTCTGAATATGAAAATATTAGGAGGGGGCCCAATGAAACTATTCAAGATTACTGCACTAGATTTAACAATATATACAATGCAATTCCAGTCAATTTTAGACCCCCACCTGACTTAGCATTAATAAAGTTCCCTGATGGTTTTGACACAGATATGGCTTTCCAGCTCAGGGAAAGAAACCCCCCAACCCTAGAAGATATCAAAAGTGTAGCAATAAGTGTAGAGGCTAATTTATTAGCTAAAATATCTAGAGTTAGGAATGAAAGAAGAGGATGAGCTAAAGATGAGCCTTCTCCCTCTGAAATTAAAATAGATAGCTTACTGAAAGGCATGGAAAAGTTAATGGATAGAATAGAGAATATAGAGAGGAAACCCTAGTGGGATAATCAACAGGCACCTCTAGCTAGAAACCCAAACTTTAGGAAAAACCAAAACCAAAATACTAGAAAAAATGGACCTGATCAGAATATAAGACCTCCTTTCTAGGAAAATTATGTAGAAAAATCCCATCCTGAAGACCTAGAGCAAGACACACAGATTAATCTGATGGGATTAGATGATGAAGATGTTGTTTTTCTGACCCAAGATGATCAGGAATTGCATATGTTGCATCAATTGCAAATCCAGTATGGAGAGTCATTTGATTATAAACAAGGTTATGATTATGCCATCTTTGAAGTACATAATCAGTATAACCTAAGGAGTAAAAAGAATTTTGATATCTATGACCAAACCAAGAAAACAGTGCCAAATCAACCAAAGAAAATCAAAGAAGCCCTGGTTTCTAAAATCCTCCAGATTCTCCCCAAACAAAACCAGAATTCTTCTGATCCTACCATTGAAGATATTACCCCTAATCAACCTTATGATGATCAACCCTCTTCTTCAACTTGCCCCAAAATACCAGTGGACACACGTCAAAATACTAGATTGGAAAATTCACAAAAAGAAGTCCCTAGTAAAGGAAAAGAAGACCATCCCACTCAAATCTCTGTTTTCAAAAGTCAAAACCCTCAAATGGAGAAATCCCCTTTGCCTTTTAATTTGGGAGCAGAGGTAGCTAAGCTAAATATTTCAGTCCCTTTGATAGAGTTAACCAATAATAAAACCTACAAAACACAGATAAACCAGACCCTAAACCTTGCTGAAAATGAAGATTATGTTAACCTATTTGATGACCAACCTGAACTTATATTTGGTGCAGATGTCAGTGGCAAACCACTAGAAGGAGGAATACCACCTTTCTAAATTGGCCTTGGCATCCATGACAAAATTCTTCATAATGCAATGTTGGATTCTAGAGCATCCCACAACTTAATGCCCAAATTAGTAATGGAAAAATTGAACCTAGACATTACAAGACCTTACACAGACTTATTTTCATATGGCTCAAGTCAAGTAAAGTGTCTGGGGTTGATTAAAGACCTTTTTGTTACCTTAGTTCAATGTCCTCCCAAGAGCATCCTTATGGATATTGTAGTTGTTGAAATCCCACCGAAGTATGGCATGTTGTTATCCAGGTCATGGGGAGCCAAACTTCAGGGATCTCTACAACTTGATATGTCATATGCAAAAATTTCTATTTTTGGACAACACAAGAAGCTGTACCGAAAAACTTTAATGAAATACATGGTGAGTAGCCAGGATCAGCCTCAAAACTTTCCTATCTACTCTGTACATTCAAACATTGATTCTTTTATTTTGTATAATACTGATGAAACACAAGGAACTCTTTGAGACAATGTCGATATAGAACCAAAAGAAATTGTAGTTTCAAAACAAAAGGAAACTATCCAAACTTTAGAACTTTCCACTAAACAAGGTAGTCAAGTTGAGGAAAATTTGGTGGAAATAGATGATACTAATTATGAACATGAGATATTGTGGCATCTTGAGTTTGACGGGTCAGTCAATAAGTTTAGAACAAAAGCAGAAGTTTGATATACAATCTAGAGAATGATTACTTAGAAGGCCATGGATACAGACTAAATTTTAAATGTACTAACAATATGGCTGAGTATGAAGCACTAATTCTAGGTCTTAAATTAGTTAGGAAGCTAGGAGCTATAAGAGTTTATGTCATGGGAGACTCCGAATTAGTAATAAAACAAATTAATGTTGTATATTGACCAAAGACCCTAGATTAAGTTGTTATAGAGGAACCATTGTAGAAATACTAAACACTTTCTTAGAAACCAAAGTTACTGTAATTCCTAGAAAACATAATATGCAGGCTCATAGTTTAGCAATGTTTTCTAGCACCTGCAAGTTACCCTTTCAGTCTAACTATCAATACATTTCTAAAGTAAGGCACAAGCCTGCAATTCCAGATAATTTGAAGAACTGGAAAATATTTTCCGATGACAAACAAATAAACAACTTTTTGACTTCAGAACAAGAATTTGTAAATAGCAATATATATACTGACACATAAATAGACCTTAACACTAAAGATAAAATAGACATAAACGAGATAGAAGGTGAAGAGATAGATAGATTTCATCCCACTAAATTCACAAAATCAGATGTATAAAACATAGAGCAAGTTGAGATTGATGAGATAATTAATGAAGACACTAAAGTAATCGATCTCAAAGGCAATTTCTTACCTAAGGGATTAACCCCTTTGGAAGACCTGTTTGATTCAAATGATGTTCCTAGTAAGCATAAAATGGAACCTTTGAAAGCTGATATGGAGGAGTGTAATATTGGTATTGACGAAAATCCAAAATTGATCAAACTTTCTAAATCATTACCTCTCACTTAAAGAGTAAAATACATTGATTTAGTAAAATAATTTTAGGATGTATTTGCTTGGAGTTATGAGGACTTCTATTAAGTTATGGTATGTTCTATGGTTATAATAGTTTACTTATTTTTCTTATTATATTCCACAAATTAGCAATCACATGTACATAAAGTAAAGTGCAGATAGAACATTAAACGATCGACATAAAACAAGCCAAGACAAGAGACACAAGATGTGGCGGCTAGCCAGGGACAAACCCCACAATGTGTGGGGAAACCCTTTGACCAAATATTCTTTTATCTTCAATAATTCAGTAGAGAGAAATAGTACAATAAATATGATTTATATTAGCAGTAGCAAACACTAGATCAACAACATCAACATTAGCGGCTTCATCATCAAACTATGGCAGACGATATCTCACAAACCGACTGTTGGATCTACTTGATTCCACCACCAAAAGTTGCGGCTTCTAGAGGAGGTTCAGATGAACCTAGAATGCAGTTCAGATGAGGAGATCTTCTAGTCCACGTAGGTAAAACTTCACTTTTGCAGTTGCAGCTTCATTTTCAACAGCTTCCTTCAAACTAGGGCAGTGGATATCTTGCAAACTGTCCGTCAGATTGACTTGATTCCACCACCAAGAGTTGCAGCTTTCAGAGGAGGTTCAGATGAACCTATAGCACAGTTTAGATGAGGAGATATTCTAGTCCACACAAGTCAAACTTTACTTCTGCAGTTGCAGCTTTAGTTTTAGTAGCTTCCGGCTTCACATGTGTGAGGGAGAGACCCTTTTCTGTGCAGTAGAGAAGAGACTCTTTTCTGCACAGTAGAGAGAGAGAGAGATGTGATGAGATGAGTGAGTGAAAATGAGGAAAATTCCTCCTATATTTATACACAACTTTGGTGTTTGAATAGATGCGACTATTGGGCTTCTGAGCCTACATGAGTTGTAGGTCAGCTTGATAATAATTCCATAAT
>APFE030130821.1:113949-129163 GCA_000404065.3 Pinus taeda
CATTCCTTTTATCTTTGCTATTGAATTTTCCATCCCTTCGATTACCATGAGAGGGATTTTGATCATCATCATGGTGAGAGTCCTTTCTATCAGGGCATTCCCTTGCATAGTGACCTGCTTTATTACAAATGTAACATCATCCTTTTCTTCCACCCTTAATTCCAACCTTTCTTTTCAATTTATACTCGGAATTATTTCTTTTCTTAGCATGAGAAGAAAAAGCAGTAGGAGGACCTTTAGGCATGGGCATTTCTTGCTCTTCTACCCTTGTTTCTTTTTGAATGCATCTAGCCATTAATTCCTTGAAACCAGGAATTACATGATTGTTCAGAAGAGTAGTCCTGAACACGTACCATTCGGATGGTAATCCTCCAAGAGTCGTGAGTGCCATTTCTCTATCAGTAATAGTCTCCCCAACAGATAAGAGATCGTTCTTGATCTCAGTGATCCTTAAGAAGTATGCTTTCATATTCTCATCTTTACCCTTCTTGATTTCCCTCAGCTTATTTCTAAGAAACAAAACTTGATTTGCATCATGAACTTTAAATAAACTCACTAGTCTATCATAGATTTCCTTGGAGGTGTTCAAGCCAGAGATGTAGGCCACCAAGTGTTTGTCGATAGAGTCCCAGATGATCCTCTTGTTTTGAATTCTCGGGTTTTCCATTTGTACCTGGCAACAGTAGATGCATTTGATGGAGGCTCAATAATATTGCCTCTCACATGGTCCAACACTCCTTGTTCTTCTAGGATAGCCTTGCCTATCTTCTCTTCGGTGATTGCTCTTGCTCTTGCTTAGGCTTTGTCTTCACCTCAGCTTTGATACCATGTTAAGTTATGGTATGTTCTATGCTTATAACAGTTTACTTCTTTTTCTTATTATATTCCACAGATTAGCAATCGCATGTACATAAAGTAAAGTGCAGATAGAACATTAAACGATCGATAGAAAACAAGCCAAGACAAGAGACACAAGATATAGCAGCTAGCCAGGGACAAACCCCACAATGTGTGGGGAAACCCTTTGATCAAATATTCTTTTATCTTCAATAATTCAATAGAGAGAAATAGTACAATAAATCTGATTTATATCAGTAGTAGCAAACCCTAGATCAACAACATCAACATTAGCGGCTTCATCATCAAACTAGGGCAGACGATATCTCATAAACCGACCGTCGGATTGGCTTGATTCCACCACCAAACGTTGCAGCTTCCAGAGGAGGTTCATATGAACCTATAGCATAGTTCAGATGAGGAGATATTCTAGTCCACAAAGGTCAAACTTCACTTTTGTAGTTGCAACTTCAGTTTCAGCAGCTTCCTTCAAACTAGGGCAGTCGATATCTTGCAAACCGTCCGTCGAATTGACTTGATTCCACCACCAAAAGTTGTAGCTTTCAGACGAGGTTCAGATGAACCTATAGTATAGTTCAGATGAGGAGATATTCTAGTCCACACAAGTCAAACTTTACTTCTGCAATTGCAGCTTCAATTTCAACAGCTTCCGGCTTCACATGTGTGAGGGAGAGACCCTTTTTTGCATAGTAGAGAAGAGACTTTTTCTGCACTTTAGAGAGAGAGAGAGATGTGATGAGATTAGTGAGTGAAAATGAAGAAAATTCCTCCTATATTTGTACACAATGTTGGTGTTTGAATAGATGTGACTGTTGGGCTTCTGAGCCTACATGAGTTGTAGGTCGGCTTGATAATAATTCCATAATCAAAATAAATTCATATCTCCATGAATACTTATCGGAATCAGATGATCTTTATATCAATCCTACACCTCTTGACGAGAGGAATCTAATAAAAATATTATCAGCTATGAATAAGATGACCCACATGAAGTTTTTCCCTAGTTGCCAATTTTAACAACTTCAAATCCTATGACACCAGCGTCATACAACACACAATCCCTATAAAAGAAAATCAAAAACCTTTCAGACAAAAAATTAGAAGGATAAATCTTGTCGTATTACCTTCAATTGGAAAGGAAATCCAGAGAATGTATGATGCTAAGATAATTGCACCAATCAAAGTTTTTGATTGGGTTTCAAACCTGGTGCCAACTAGGAAGAAAACTGGCGAGATTAGACTCTGTGTGGACCTTAGAAACTTCAACCAAGTATCCCTTAAAGACAATTACCCTCTCCCAAAATGGATCATATTTTGCAAAGGGTAGTTGGTGTTGAGTTCCAAAACTGCCTCTTTCTTAAGCAATTTATTCTTCCTTCTTCCTCTCTTTTCCCATGACAATGCATCCTAAACTATGAAAAGCCATTGCATATTTCCTCCAGGAGTACATTTTAGTGATTTTCAAATTATATTATTATGTGTGTTATTTGGATAGGCTTTTGTTTTTCAGCTACATAATGTAGCCACATTCCGCAACTAACCGACCATTCCGCAACCATCTCCATACTTTTGTAGGTTACAGGTGACGAGGGAAGAAACGAACGATATGGGTAGCTAGGAAAATGTCAGTTCATCGATGGTGTCCTATCCATTTGATCAAAGTCAATGAGAAAGACCCCAGTCAAAGGGGATTCAATGCAGAAGACCTACAACAACTAGAACTCTGTTTTTGCATGTTTCCTAGTAAATGAATCCGAGGCAGGTTCTTGAAGTTGAGGATGTCGTTTACCACCTGCATAACCAGTATCCAACAGCCACTATTCAGAGATTTACTTTTCAAGCCAACCGAAGACTAAATTTCTAGATACACTACCTATTTACATGTTTGCTGGAGAAGACTTCTCTCTTAAAATAATTGTGTATTTTTCCTATAAATATCAACGTTTGGAACACAAAACTAGTTAATGTTTTTGATGATGAAGTAGTGCAATTTACACTTGTAGCACAAGACATTTAGTACTTTGTTTTTAATATAGAAAAATCTTCTTTTCTTATATGGATACTTGAAGTGTGTGAAGTGATTATGCTTTGCTAGTCCTAGACCTTGCAGAGGCCCCTGCATGGTCGAGGTTACTTTCATTTATGTACATTTTCATTTGTTGTCTTCCTTCGTTCAGTTGTACATTTATTGTGTTTTTTTTATTATGTTCATAATCGTTTCTAACATCGTGTTCATTGTAGCTTTTGTCATTTGTTTCCACTAACTCAGATAGGTGCATTCCAGTGTACAAGTAATTCTTTAGTTTCCCTCATTCTCTAGCTTTTTAACTATAGTTTTTAAATTGTTGTCAGTAGCATCCTTAGACTTATTTCTTCCATTGTTCCTTAGTTTTTAAATTTAAGTTGTTTCATTCCTTTTGCTTATTAGGATAGTCACCCATTACGTAGATGAATGTTTCCAAAGCCTTTTGTTAATGGTTTATCCTCAAACTAAATGGTGAAATATGGAGTTTATGAATGAGATTTCTTGTTGTTCAGTACCTTTTCCTTCTTAGTGTAGCCACTCATGATATAAGCAAATGTTTACAGAGCCTTTCATTGATGATTAACATTCAAAATAAATGGCGAAATGTTGTGTTTATGAATGAGATTACTTGTCGTTCATTAGTTTAGAGTTAGATAGCTTAATGCCATTTTCTTATAAATTTAATTAACGCATGATTTAAATAGATACTTCCAAAAGCCCTTCATTGATGGTTGAACCTAAGACTAAATGGTGAAATCTCTTACTAATGACTGAGTTTTTCCTTGAATTTTCATGTTTACTTCTTTTAGAATGATGAAGAATGGAATCTCTCAAATGTTGCTATCATAAGGAGTCAATTATCCCTAAATTATATAGCAGAGTGATAACAATACTTCATTTAGTTTTGCTTTCACAAATAGAATAGCTACAGTTTCATTTTTGTTTCTTTTTCTTAGTATAGTCGCAGTTCCATATTCAGTGGTTCATTGATCTCTAAATTTGCAAGTAGATTGAACAACAGAATTAGTTTTGTTTCCAATATTTCATTCTCAGTTTGTTATAGATAGCTGCAATTCCATTTTCTCACTTAAATTTTGGTTTTTTAATTAAATAGATAGAAATTTTAAGAGTCTTTTCAACTCATATTTTGGAAACCATTACAATAACAAGAAGATAAGCTTTGTTCTTCACTTTATTGTTTTGAAAAAAATCACTTCCAATCTTGACCTAAAATTTAGACTCTCACTTCATTCTTCTAGGATTTTGTTAGCAATAGATTAAAATTTCAACTACATTGCAGAACTTTAAGAATCAAAAGAACAAAACCCCAAAACAAACATAAACTTGAAAATAGTTAGGTAAGAAAGGGTTATTTAGCACATATAGTGCACTACACTTCATTAGTTTATGACACCTGGATTGATAATTTATGTAGCAATTTAGGACACTAAATTGACTAGACATTTTGGCACCATTGTCAGGGAAATGTAACTAGCTAGCCTTACTTCTTACATTCATAAAAAAAAAATGAAAAACAACAAAACAAAAGAAAATGACATGCATAGAGAAAGAGATTCTAGGTTTAGATTTATAACTAGGGGCATAAGTTCGATTTTCACAACTCCAACTACTCCACCAAGGATTAGAAGGGACACACCTCCATCCCAAACTCATACTTCCAGCCTTAGGATTCCTGGAATTCAAGGGGTAGCAACGCAATTAGAAGATTCTCCCACTTCATCTACTAAACCAGACCTAGGAGAGGAACCCCTTTTCACCTCTATAGGGGAGCCTATTGTAGTTAAAGAAGTAGGAATACTTAGAGAAGAAGAGAAAGTAGAAACTCTCTCTCATCAGCCATTAATAGAAGAACGAGAAGATTCTGAGAAAATATCATGGCAAAAGAAGAGCAAGATGGAAGAATTTTCACTATTTGGAGGGGGTAGAGGTAGAGGTAACAATGGAGGAGGCAGAGGAAATAGTGAGGGAGATAACTCATTTGGATTCCCTATAGTAGATGAGGAAACACATACAAAAATGAAAGACATTTCACCATATATCCTCCCAAAATTTTATGGGTTGAGAAGTGAAGATCTTGAAACATTTTTGTTTGAGTTTGAAGTCTTATGGCGAACCTATGACTATCTAGAAGACTCTCAAAAACTCAAATTATTCCCTTCAACACTAAAAGGGGTTGCTTTGAAATGGTTTATGGGATTAGTCACTCAATCCATTAGGACTTGGAATGATATGAGGTAGGAATTTTTGGATAGATACTTGGATTACTGTATGCCTACCAATCATAAGGATGAGGTATTCAAAATGATGCAAAAGGAAGATGAAAACGTAGAGGATTTTCTTGAGAGGTTTAATTACAACTTGAAAAGAGAAAAAATGAACAATTTAGATGAAGAGACCTTGAAAGCTCTTTTGTTGAAGGCCATTAGAGATGAATGGATAGATATCCTTAACATGATGGGGAAGGGAGACATCTCTCAACTTCCACTGAATGATATAGCAGAACTATGTGTCCATCTCTCAAGAGGAAAAGCTAAAACTGGGAAAGGACCAAGAGATCCTTCTCTTATTAGAGCAAACAAATATGCAAGTGGAACTGTAAGTAGGGTAGAAATTGGCAATATGCTTGATGAGTTCAAAAATGATATTTTAAGGAGCCTTAGTGAGTAGCTAGACACCCTCAAAATCCAAAACAAGCAGAAAACATAAGTTGATGCTTTAGCCATGTTTTGTCCAAAATTCAGAAAGAAACATGCTCTAAGGGAATGTCATTTAGATGCAAAAATTGTAGAAACTTGTATGATTTGTTCAGAAAGTCATGAGACCTAGGGTTTTCCTTCAATCCCAGGTCTTAAGGCTATCTTTCAAGAGGAATTAGTCTCAAATTCTATAGAACCTCTTTGTTTTGTTGCAAGAAAACCTTGGTAGGGGCCACAAAATCAAGGATTTAACAATCCAATGAAATTTTAGCCCCCACCAAACTAGAATTCTTGGCAGCAACCTTGGCCTCAACCTCAAAATCAATATCAATTTCAACCATGGGCACAAGGGGTACAAAATCCTTATGGAATATTTTCTCAATATTATCAATATCCTCCATCTTACCAGAGCTATCCTCCCCCACAAAATCAACAGCAAAATAAACAATCACAACTTCCAAATCAAAGCCCTCACCTTCCATTTCCATTTCCAGAACAACCTCCACAACAAAGTCAAAATCCTCAACTCTTACTTCCATTTCAACAAAATCCAGATCAACTACCAGCCCAACCATCACCAAACCCAATAATAAAAGCCCTCAGAATGCTTACGTGGTTGAAGGACAACAATTTCCTACTTACATGATTGTTCCTCTATATCTTAATGATGTTGAACTTAGATTAGGTAGGATTTTAGAAAAGGAAAAACCTTCTATAGGTATTCAAGAGCAAGATTTTTCTGAGGAGTATTCTTTGAAAGTCAATAAAAGTTTTGAGGCAACGTCCTTTCAAAACCAAAACATTCAAAAAGAAAAACAAAAAGAGTCAATAAATACAACTCCTATAATTGAGAAACCTGCATCTACTTCTACACCTCCTTTTCCTGAGAGATTACAAATTGATAGCGGAGTGGAAAAGTGGATCTTGTTTCCCAATTATGACTTCCTAGATGAATTAAAGAATGTTTGTATCAAGATTCACTTGTTACAAGCCATTAGAGAAATTCCTATTCTAGCAAAAACAATAAAGGAGTTGAGCATCAAAATACCAAGAAGAAAACCAAGAGACACAAAAAGAATTCACCGGGTAGGAAAAATAGTAGATATCATGATGGGAAAGATTTCCATGCTGAAATATGTGGATCCTCGAAGTCCAATTGCCAAGACGCACATAAATGGGATTGAAATTCCAAATACATTTATTAACTTAGGGGAAACTATAAACATTATGAGTAGACAGACTATGGAACAACTTAAACTTCCTAATCTTCTTTACACACCTACCTTACTGCAACTTGCAGATAGATCAGTAATCAAACCAGATGGTGTGCTAGAAGACATTTCAGTATCCTTAGATTCTTGGGGATATCCTGTTGATTTCATGATTTTAACTCCCAAGAATAATCTAGGAGGACACCCACTTATCTTAGGAAAACCTTGGCTGGCCACAACAAATGCTTTTATTAGTTGTAGATTTGGTGATATGTACATTTCTGGTGGTAGTTCAACAAATAAATTCACTTTGTATCCTCCAACAAAATCAATCACAAAAATAGATGACAGGGAATGGATTGATGATGCATATGTTATACAACCTATCTTTACTGTATCAGGAATTAGTGAGGATAGTCAAATTTTGAACACATTAGAAAATTTTGAAACATCTTCAGAATATGATCATGCACAATTTCAAGTAAAATATAATGTAGAATACTTGTCATCTAGGAAGATGTCTCTCTATTCTATGGAAGAATTTGGTAGCTCTACAATTGAAAATTTTCCAGGTAGAACATTGAGCATAAACAAAAACTTGGAGAAATTACAACAAGAGGAGCTAACCAAAATCTTACAAAAACATTCTGCTGCATTTGCATGGGAGTACATTGATATGAAAGTTATTGACCCTAAGACTTGTATCCATCATATCTATCTTGAGGAAAACAATAGACCAATCAGACAACCTCAGAGAAGGATGAATCCAAATCTTAGGGAGATTGTGAAAGAAGAGCTCCAAAAACTACTCAATGTAAACTTCATTTACCTAATCTCAGATAGCCAATGGGTTTATCCTTTAGTAATTGTGCCTAAGAAGAATGGTAAATGGACGGTGTGCATTGATTACAGAGAATTGAATAAAGCAACCTTGAAGGATCACTTTCCTTTACCCTTTATTAATCAAGTATTAGATACATTAGCAGGTAAAAAGTACTTTTCATTTTTCGATGGTTTTAGTGGTTATAATCAAATTCAGGTAGCACTTGAGGATCAGGATAGGACCACATTTACTTGTCCATGGGGAACTTTTGCCTACCGAGTGCTTCCTTTTGGATCATGTAATGCACCCGCAACATTCCAAAGAGCAGTACTAGGAATTTTTTCTGATCTAATACATGACTGTTTAGAGGTATATATGGATGATTTTATAGTGTATGGTAACACATTTGAAGAAGCCTTGGAAAATTTGGAAAAAGTTCTTAAAAGATGTAAAGAAACAAACCTTTCACTAAGCCATGAAAAATGCTTTATGATGTTTATGGAAGGTATTATTTTAGGACATCATATTTTAGGAGATGGGATTAAAGTAGACAAATCTAAAGTTGAAGTCATCTCTATCTTACCAATTCCAAATTGCCAAAAAGATGTTAGGAGTTTTCTAGGTTTTACAGGATATTACAGAAGGTTCATAGAAAACTTTACTAAAGTAGCATCTCCACTCTTCAAATTGCTTACAAAAGATTGTGAATTCAAGTGGAATCCTAATTTCCAACTAGCATTTGAAACCTTGAAAGCAAAAATATCTGAAGAACTTATCTTAAGAGGACCAAATTGGAAACTTCCTTTTCATATTTCTACACATGCTTTAGATACAGCTCTAGTAGCTATATTAGGACAAAAAGATTTGATTCCTTATGCCATTTACTATACAAGTACAAATTTGAATCCCACTGAGTTGAATTATACTGTGACTGAAAAAGAGTTCTTAGTTGTTGTTCATGCAATTAACAAGTTTAGACATTATATAATAGGCTATAAAACTTTTGTTCATACAAATCACTCTGCAATTAGATATTTGATGAATAAACCTATTACTAATGGCAGAGTTACAATATGGCTTTTACTTTTTCAAGAATTCAATATTACTGTGCTAGATAGCCTTGGAAAATAAAACACAGTTGTTGATTTCTTGTCCAGGATTTAGAATATCAAAGAAGACTCTCCGGTTGAGGATAAGTTCCTTGATGAATATCTATTTGCAGTAACTACTCAAACTCCTTGGTTTGCAGATGTTGCTAACTATTTGGTTATAGGGAAGTTACCTTCACATTTATTTCCTAGAGAGAAAAGAAAGATTATTCAAAATAGTTCAAGATATTCATGGATCTCTAATTAATTGTATGAAACAGAGCCAGATCTTATGATCATAATATGTGTCAGGGAAGATGAAATGCTTGATATTCTCGAAGCATGTCATGATGAGCCATGCAATGAACACTTTGCTGACAAGAGGAAAACTTATAAAATCCTTTCTTTAGGATATTATTGGCCATCCATATTCAAAGATGCAAAAGAATATGTCAGAGGTGCGACAACTGCCAAAGAGTAGGGAAACCTGCTCCCTCATCTGAGATGCCATTACAACCCCAGGTACTTATCAAACCCTTTGAAAAATGGGCTTTAGACTTTATTGGAACTATTAATCCTCCATCCAAGCAGAAAAAGTATATATTGGTATGTACTGATTATATCACCAAATGGGTAGAAGCCAAAGCATTACTTTTTGCTAACGAAAATTCAGTACTTAGTTTTCTTTTTGAGGATATTTTTACTTGCTTTGGTGTTCCAAGAGAAATTGTGACAGATTAGGGATCTCAATTCAAATCCAAAAGGATGGAGAGGTTTATGGAAGAGTAAAATATCAAGCATAGGAAATCCACTTCCTATCATCCACAAGAAAATGGTCAAGTGGAGTTTACAAATAAAGTAATTGAAGGAATCCTCACCAAGACTGTGCATCTACATAGAAGAGATTGGGTAGAAAGACTTCTTGAAGCCTTGTGGGCCTATAGAACTACATGGAGGAACACAACAAGACATACACCTTATGAACTTGTTTATGGAAAGCAAGTCCTATTCCCCATTGAGTTCCAAGTCAAAACTTTCAAGATGGAAGTTAAGTTGGGGATGGATCTATCAGAAGCTCAAAAGCATAGACTGGAGGAGTTGAAGGAACTTGATGGAATCAGACAAGACGCAGTTCAAAGGACTGGTCTAGTTTAGTAACAGAGAGCTAAGTGGCATGACAAGTACATCAAGGACAAAAGGTTTCAAGAGGGAGATTGGGCATTGCTATTTGATTCAAAGTTCAAGGATTTTCAAGGAAAATTTCAAACTCATTGGCTTGGGCCATATGAGATTGAAAAAGTTTTCAGTAATGGAGCAGTAAGAATCAGAATCATAGATGAGCGTCAAACTCCTCTCCTTGTGAATGGTCATAGGTTGAAGATTTGTCAAAAGCAAATCTCAAAGGAGGAGTTTATCAAGATCTTTCAAAATAATTTTGAAATGAAGTTGGTGAAGAAGAATCATTCTTCTCCACCAACTTAGTCTTTGTTCTTTTCATCAATTAAAAAAAATAAAATAAAATAAAAAATGTATAAGGTTGAAAACCAATCACTGATTACCATCCTTATACAGAAAATATAGGGTGAAAATCTGAAGGCTCTGACACCCTATATTTTCCAAAAAAAAAAGGTCCTTCATTATGCATTATGAAAACTCATGGTTTATTTCATTCCATTGCATTTTATTTCTGTAAATTTCACTCCATTTCACCACCACATTCCATCAATAAAATTTTCTTCAATAATTCTTCCATATCCACTTTTCAGCTCCATTTTTCCATATTTCATCACACAGACATTTTCTATTTTTATTCATTCATCAAGTCATATTTTATTCACTGTGTTACATTCCATAGCTTTTCTCCAATTCTGTAGCTGTTCTAATTCCGCAGCTATTCTAGTTCCGCAGCTAATCCTATTCTGTAGCCAATCTGACTCTGCAGTAACAGTTTGATAATTAGCCAAAAAATAAAAATAAAAAACCAAATGCAGGTACTGAAGGAGAAATCAAATTTTGAAGACACATGAACACCTAAGAACCTATAAAAGAAAACAACCAAAGGTTAGCGAATGGAAAGGTATGGTTCTAGAGGTGAGAATAAAAACCTATTTCAAATAGCATTATAAAAGAATAAGTTGTATAATTTGAAAAATCACTACTTGACTTGTCATCATGTGATTTGATTGTTGTCATTACTGCACCATGACTTTTGACTTAATGCTTAACTGTCTCATGATTTTCTTTCTGAATTTAACTCGTACTTCACCGTACTTCTCTATTCCACCTATTTAAATGAATAATCATGTGAACTAAATCCAGTTGGATATAGCTCTTTTACATACTGAGTTTCTCGTTTTCTTTACTCCCACAACCTTCTTATGAATACAAGCACTGAGACTATTCATTTAGTTTTTGGTTCTGTGTATGAGAAATACTTTGTCTCCACACAGTCTACGTGTGCACCAGTCCTTACATCCTCCACACTTTTCCCATGCATATGGTCTCCCTGCTTCGTATACCCTCCATATTTCATTCTCATATCCATCGTTTTTCTCCACAGTTCCATATCCATCATTTTTTTCTATAGTTCTTTGATATTCCATTTCTGTCCCTGTAACTGTTTTGTTTTGATCTACCACCTACACAGTGAAGAAAAGTAGAGAAAAGAGTAATGGGTCCCATTATAAGAACATAACCTATAGGAGTCAAGTTTATGGAGGGATACTCTCAGTTGAAAGGGATGTTGAAGAAGGCTAGCTGGCTAAAGTTTATCAAGAAATTCGATGGTCGTCACAAATAAATTACCAAGACATTTTCTAGATCTTTTGATGGGGTAGAAGTGGAGATCGGTGATATAAAGTTCTCAGTGACTGAGTCTTCCATTGCAGCTGCAACTAAACTACCAAAAGATGGAGAGAGGTGGTTCAAAAATAAGGAATTCCATGATGAGGCTTGGAAATTCATTCTCCAAAACCCAGGTATGGATGTCTGAATTTTCAAAAGAGGAATTCCCATCATTACACTTAAGGATAAATGGAGTATTTTTCTCTTGATTATTTAGAAATTCATCACATGTGAGGGTAGATATGGTTCAATGTATATGTATCACATAAGGTTGTTGATGAAATTTCTTGAGAATGGAACCATCAATCTCCCTTAATTTCTATTGAATAGCTTAAGGAAGATGTCCACCACTGTTCAGAATAAAATAGAAGATATAGAACCTCACCTTTATCACCATGGTCTCATAAAATTTCTAGTTGAAAATTACTTGAAGGATATAGGAGACACATGGGAAAAATTCCTGATCAGGAACTTTTTCCAAGATCCACCTGAGTTACCTGAAGGAAGTTCAGTAGAAAAGAGTAGGAGGAGGAGAACAAATCTTGCAATTCAAAACACTCCTACAAGTTCAGCAAAAGAAAATAGTGAGGAAGAACCTCTATCTGAAACTCTAACCGAGATCATAAAGCAAACAAAACAGAGAGGAAAAATGAAAAGAAAAGTTGAGGAAATCTATCAAACTCTTGAGCCTTCATCAAAAGAGGAACAAGTACTCTCTGAGAAATTAGTCCACATTTAGGAACAATCCAAGAAAGAGAAAGAAAAGGGGAAAAGAAAACAGGTCATAGAGGAAGAAAAAATAGGCTCACAAAGTCTCAGGAGAAGCTCTAGGCTTAAGGGCAGAATGAAGAAAACAAAGAAAAAAGAGGCCCAATTCATAGATTTGGGAGAGGAGACTCCAACTCAATTCCAAGACAACATCTCATTTGAGCAGAGTCCACAACATTTTCCTCAACTAGACTTTGAAAGTAGTCCAAGAAGAGTATCTCCAAGGATTGACCCAGTTTAGTAGCAGATTTATTACTATATTGAGTCATTGGAGCAGAAGAATACACCAATAGATCAGGGGACTTCTTCCAACCCTGAACAACTAGCTACATCACAAGAGACTCTGATTGACTCACTTAAGCAAGAAATATATGAGTTGGAGGTCTTAAATAGGCATATTCAGAAGAAAAATGAAGCTTTAAAAGAGAAAAACAAGCTAGACAAAATCATTCATGATAAGACCATGCTTCAGTTGGGTCTGTGGCATAAGAAGAACAAAAAATTGAAGAGGAAAAAAAAGAAGCAATGTAGGGCCCTCATTAACCTTAAATATAGATTCCTCATGAGAAACCCTAGAATGGCAGTGGCAACAAAGAGAAATAAGAAAAGGTTGGATATTCTAGCTGAGGTTTCAGAGCAGATGTAGTAGAAGAAGGATGTTACAATTTTGGTTGCATGGGGACATGCAACATCTTCACAGTGGGGGTACGTTGAGTTCCAAAACAGCCTCTTTATTAAGTAATTTCTTCTTCCTTCTTCCTCTGTTTTCCCATGACAATGCATCCTAAATTATCAAAAGCCATTGCATGTTGCCTCTAGGAGTACATTTTAGTGATTCTCAAATTATATTATTATGTGTGTTATTTGGATAGGCTTTTGTTTTTCAGCTACAGAATGTAGCCAAATTCCGCAGCTAAACAGCCATTTTGTAGCCATCTCCATACTTTTGTAGGTTACAGGTGTCGAGGGAAGAAACGAACCATATGGGTAGCTGGGAAAATTTCAGTACGTGGATGGTGTACTATCCATTTGATCAAAGATGATGAGAAAGACCCCAGTCAAAGGGGAGTTAACAAAGAAGACCTACAACTACTAGATCTCTGTTTTTGCACGTTTCTTAGTAAATGAATCCGAGGTAGGTTCTTGAAGCTGAGGATGTCATTTGCCACCTACATAACCAATATCCAACAGCCACTATTTAGAGATTTACTTTTCAAACACTGAAGACTAAATTTCCGGATACACTACCTATTTACGTGTTTGCTGGAGAAGACCTCTCTCTTAAAACAATTGTGTAATTTTCCTATAAATATCAGCGTTTGGAACGCAAAACTAGTTAATGTTTTTGATGATGAAGTAGTGAAATTTCCACTTGTAGCACGAGACATTCAGTAATATGTTTTTAATATAAAAGACTATGTCTTTCTTATATGGATACCTGAAGCATGTGAAGTGATTCTGCATTGCTAGTCCTAGACCTTGTAGAGGGCCCCTGCGTGGTCGAGGTTTCTTTTCATTTATGTACATTTTCATTTGTTGTCTTCCTTCGTTCAACTGTACATTTATTATGTTCATAATCATTTCTAACACCATGTTCGTTGCAGCTTTTGTCATTTGTTTCCACTAACTCAGGTAGGTGCATTCTAGTGTAGAAGTAGTTCTTTAGTTTCACTTATTCTCTAGCTTTTTAACTGTAGTTTTTAAATTGTTGTCAATAGCATCGTTAGACTTATTTCTTCTGTTGTTCCTTAGTTTTTAGTTTTTAAATTTAAGTTGTTTCATGCCTTTTTATTATTAGGATAGTCACTCATTACATATATGAATGTTTCCAAAGCCTTTCGTTGATGGTTTATCCTCAAACTAAATGGTGAAATATGGATTTTATGAATGAGATTTCTTGTTGTTCAGTACCTTTTCCTTCTTAGTGTAGTCACTCATGATATAAGCAAATTTTTCCCAGAGCCTTTCGTTGATGATTAATCTTCAAACTAAATGGCGAAATGTTTTATTTATGAATGAGATTACTTGTTTTTCATTAGTTTAGAGTTAGATAGCTTAATGCCATTTTCTTATCAATTTAAGTAACTCACAATTTAAATAGATATTTCCAAAAGCCCTTCGTTGATGGTTGAACTTAAGACTAAATGGTGAAATGTCTTACTAATGACTGAGTTTTTCGTTTCATTTTCATGTTTACTTCTTTTAGAATGATGAAGAATGGAATCTCTCAAATGTTGCTACCATAAGGAGTCAATTCTCTCTAAATTATATAGCAAAGTGATAACAATACTTCATTTAGTTTTGCTTTTACAAATAGAATAGCTGCAGTTTCATTTTTGTTTCTTTTTTTCATATTCAGTAGTTCACTGAGTTCTAAATTTGCAAGTAGATTAAACAACAGAAGTAGTTTTGTTTCCAATATTTCATTCTCAGTTTGATATAGATAGCTGCAATTCCATTTTCTCACTTAAATTTTGGTTTTGTAATTAAATAGACAACAATTTTAAGAGTCTTTTCAGCTCATATTTTGGAAACCATTACAATAGCAAGAAGATAAGCTTTAAAGAGAGAGTCCATACAAGTTGGTAGAATTTATTTTTTTTTTGTGGAAAAACTTGTGAACAGTTATTGAAAACAACATTTCGAACTAGCTTAGTGAGTCCATCATCAGGGCAATGAGATTTGTATTTTGAGAAGAGAGAGTGCAAAATTATGGAGCTATTAATAGTTAATTGAAAATATTCAATGTTTTCTTTCATTGTCGGCTTACAAATGACCAACTAATTAATAATTATTCTTTATTAATTTATATTATATAATTTATTTTTGTCTATTATAATTTATTATTATTATTGTGTTATTATTATTAATTTTCCCTT
>APFE030130821.1:131261-187558 GCA_000404065.3 Pinus taeda
TTATTTTCTCGTTCTAATTCTAACTAACTATTATCCTAAAAATAGCCTATGTATATAGTTATTATAACATTTCTAATAACTTATAATTATTAAACCTTTTAACTAACTATTAACATTAGCACCTATTAAATTATTTTATTTATATATTTTAAAGGAATGGTCACCGATTATAACTATATCATAACATTGACTTTTTGACTCTGGTCTCAAAGTCAAAATTCGTCGTTGGTCAAGATAGCCATTGGGGGCTCTGCTCAGACTATTTAACATGCATAGCTGGATCCATTTCTTCAACTTGTCTTGACGATGAACCACACTAGTTGGTTCGAAATGCATCGACAAAGGTCTTTCTTCATGTGATTTACGCCGAAGTTCTTCTTACAACTATTATGGATCATAGAAGCCTCAATTCAATAATAATCAATCTCTTAAAAAAAAGGGAAAAAAAATTAATAATAATAACACTAATAATAATAATAAATAAATAAATAATAATAGATAAATTAATTAATTAATATACATATAAATTAATAAAGAAATAATTATTAATTAGTTACTCATTTGTAAGCCGACAATGAAAGAAAACATTGAATATTTTCAATTAACTATTAATAGCTCCATAATTTCACACTCTCTCTTCTCAAAATACAAATCTCATTGCCGTGATGATGGACTCACTAAGCTAGTTCGAAACGTTGGTTTCAATAACTATTCACAGGTTTTTCCACAAACAAAAATAAAAAGATAAGCTTTGTTCTTCACTTTCTTGTTTTGAAAAACCTCACTTCCAAAATTGACCTAAAAATCACTTTTAGACTCTCACTTCATTCTTCTAGGATTTTGTCAGCAGTAGATTAAAACTTCGACTACATTGCAGAACTTTAGGAATCAAAAGAACAAAACCCTAAAACAAACATAAACTTGAAAATAGTGAGGTAAGAAAGGGTTATTTAGCACATATAGTGCACTACACTTCATTAGTTTATGACACATGGATTGATAATTTATGTAGCAATTTAGGACACTAAATTGACTAGATGGTTGGATCAACCAAGATCTCATTATTGGATTGGTTTTCTAGTTACAATCAAATTTTAGTTCATCCTAATGACCAAACCAAGATTGCCTTCACTACTCCTTGGGGCACATTCATGTATGTGAAAATGCCTTTTGGACTAATGAATGCAGGAGCCACTTTTTAGAGGGCTATGGATATAGCCTTTGCGAAAGAAATTCATGATTTCCTAGTGATATACCTAGATGACATTACTTTATTTTCAAAATCTGACAACCAACATTTGGTTCATCTAAGGGAGGTTTTTATTAAATGTACGAAATATGGAATTTCCTTGAACCCTAAGAAGTCTTTGTTTTGATTAGAAGAAGGCAAGTTACTAGGTCATATAATTTCGAAAGATGGTATCCAAATAGACCCTACAAGAATAGAAGCCATCTTACAGATACAACATGGAAGGAACATCAAAGAATTACAAGCTTTCTTAGGGAAAATTATCTTTTTTAGGAGATTTATTTCCAATCTAGTAGAATTAATTAGATCAGTGAACAATATGTTGAAAAAAGATTCAACCATCAAATGGACTATTGAGGCTAAGAAATCCTTATAAGACATTAAACTAGCCTTTACTAGAACGCTAGTTTTGATCAATCCAAAATTTGATAGAGATTTCATCTTATTTTATTTTTCTTCTAAGCACACAATTGCTGCAATTTTACTACAGAAAAACGACCAGGGCTATGAACAACCTATTGCTTTCCTTAACAATGCCTTGAGAGATGCCTCCTTAAAATATAACATAATGGAAAAACAAGCTTTTTCTTTGGTCAAAGCTATCAATGACTTTAGAGTATATATTTTATATTCTCATATAATAGCCTATGTTCCCAATTCAGTAGTCGAAGACATCCTAACTCAGGGTGGTCCAGATGGAAAGAGGATAAAATGGATTGCTCATATTTTAGAATATGACATAGAAATCAGACCAACTAAATTAATCAAGGGCCAAGGTTTAACCAACATCATGGCTGAGTCAAACTGTGAGGCCCTGGATATAAACTTTATTGCACAAATAGATAATGGAGAGGAGATGGCGACTCCACTAATAAACTAGGCCTTTATTGAATCACCATGGTATGCTAATATCATTTGAAGTTTAAGTCCTTAAAATTTTGTATTAGACAATTCTTTGTTTTGGAGGAATCATGAAGGTATTCTTCTCAAATATTTATTAAAATATGAGTCTAATAAAGTATTGCAAGAGTTTCATGCAGGTGACTGTGGAGGCCACCTTTACTGGAAAACCATTGTAGTTAAAATTCTTAGAGCTCGTTTATACTAGCCAACTTTGTTTTTTGATGTCAAGAAACATGTGACCTCCTGTCATAAATGTTAAATTTCTTAGGGAAATAAAAATCTTCTACCTTTACCCCTAAAACCAATCTTTGCTGAAACACCTTTTCAACGATGGGGGTTAGACTTCATTGGTGAGATTCACCCACCTTCCTCTGCCCAACACAAATGGACCCTCAGTGCCACAGACTATTTCACCAAATGGATAGAGGCCATACCTTCAAGGCAAGCCACTGACACTGCTATCATAACCTTCCTTGAAACCAACATGCTATCAAGATTTGGATGTCCAACTAAGCTCATTACTAATAATGCAGTAGCCTTTAAATCCAAAAGGGTGATAGATTTTTGCAACAAGTATCATATAACCCAGGGCCATTACACAACTTATTATCCTAAAGGAAATGGACTGGCAGAATACTGAAACAAAAGCTCGGTGAACATTATAAAAAAGTTGTTGGAGGACAATAAGAAAACATGGAATAAAAAGCTAGTCAATGCCTTATGGGCAGACAAACTAACCATAAAGAAATCAATTGGTACCTCTTCCTACCAACTAGTTTATGGGATGGAAGTTGTTTTTCCATCTTCCTTGGGAACACCAGTAATGAAGCTGCTCCAAGAGTTGTAGGTTGAACCAAATGACATCCAAAGAAGAATCAACCAAACAATTCATTTACAACAAAACAGGGAAGAAGTGTACATCAGATCTAAAGTTGTGCAGGAAAGGATCAAGAAGATTTTTGATGAAAGGACCAAGGTTGAGGATTTCTACCTTGGTGACAAAGTCCTAAAATGGGATTCAATTTAGAGAAGATAAAGGTAAACATGGGAAATTTGATTTCCTATGGAAAGGCCCATATGTCATTTATGCTTTCAAAGGTAATAATGCTTTCTTCCTCAGAGAAATGGATGGTACAGAAGCAAGAGGTGGACTAGTGAATGGTCGAATTCTCAAACACTATTTTGAACCTAACTACTGATTTTTACTTTCAATTGCACATATTCCATTTTTTTCAAAAGGTTTA
The DNA here is from genome assembly GCA_000404065.3 of Pinus taeda. Classification (NCBI taxonomy): domain Eukaryota; kingdom Viridiplantae; phylum Streptophyta; class Pinopsida; order Pinales; family Pinaceae; genus Pinus; species Pinus taeda. The sequence goes on from APFE030130821.1 coordinate 134,658, forward strand.
GTTTGGATTGGATGGTGGTCATTAAAGTTGAAGCCCGAAGAGAAGGCCATAAGCTTCAAAGGATTCACTGTCATAAGTATCAGTAATGCAGAGGCATAGAGGATAATTTTTCAAGGTAACATCAACAACAATTCAAAGGCTACTGATCTACAAAGTTCTTGACATTTCACCAAGAAATTCCATCCCCAAGTGGAGTCACTATTAGGTTCCTATACCAAGAGGAGTCATAATTTTGAATGATTGAGATTAAACATTGTAATATTGTACATACCTTTGCTTTGTGCAAATGTTTTCCATATTAAAACAAAATAAAGAAATGTAAAGAGGGTATGTCCTGAAAGAATAATCAAAGGACAAAAAGAATGAAAATATGTCACAAAAAAATGAAATATATGAACCCCAAAAGACAAAAGAGAGCATGGAAAGTGTGCAAGTCAAAATTCCACTACTATTTACTTTTTATGCTTAGTAAATGATTGTGTGAAACTTGTTACTTATGCCACAATCCTTGAATAGTCAATATGTTTAAACTTGGCTATTTCATGTTTAGAGATAGAGAATAAAATCTGACCAAACAGTGTAATCTTGGCAGATAATTAGATAGGTAGAGTAAATAAAAGGAGATCAACTGGTTAATCTATGCCCTTGGATGATATAAGGTTTGATTTAGATAGTTTGCTAGGTAAAGGAAAGAAAATATTGATAAGGGTTTGCTAACTTAAATGCACCCTAATAAAGTGAAAAAAAATGGTAGGATAAGTAGATGGGTAAGTAGAAGAAAGGTTGCAGAAGTATGATGACTGATTAGAAAAAAACATATAATTTTATCATTTTTCATCATATGTTGCAAATATGAATGGACAATCAAGCATGCAAAAGGATTTCAAAGTCAATTACTTATCTGCCCCCATTCATTTCACCTCTTTGCTTAACTAATTTCCCATAATAAAGTTCAAAGTACTTAAAACCTTTAAGTCAAAGAGGCTCAGAGCATTTCTTTGACTTTTGGAGGGACTAGACCCTCTGCTCAAAGACTTATGGATATCAAGTACTAGATTCCCTTCATAAAAGTTCACCCCCCTTCAGTTCATTCATTTTCCTAATAATACTCCCTTTCCTATGGTTAAAACACTTTTTGCCTAGGAAAAGCAATTTTCCCCCATATAAAACACTTTTCATACCAAAAACCCACAAAAATGCCTTACCCTAAGTATTAATGTAAATATGTGAAAAACATGTGGTTCACAAAAAATCATTTTGCTTAGTGTTTTTCCCTTTTCCGCCCATTTAACTTTATTATATTAAATCCCGATAAAAACCCAATTTCTTGTATATATTTAACTCCTATGTACAAATTAACCTTACACCCCAGTTTAATTATAAAATATGATTTTCACCTTAAAACCCAACCAAAACCTTTAACTGATCAATCTGTGATCAAGTTAATAAAGCCCACTTTAATCCTCTGTTAATTACCTTGTTGGCCTAATCTCACTTTAAGTCTAATATTGTTGTAATAAAGTGTCCTCCAGGTCCCCACTAGCCTCCATGCAACTTCTCCACCCAATCACCATGCGATCATCCTCCTCCTCATCTGATGGCCCTCATCCATATCGGGCCAACCCGACATACATCCTTTGCCTACCCGATAAAGTGGTTTTCCCCTGGCCCCCAATTCTACGTGTCATTCGATGAGTGGAATCGAGCGACCCTTCCCAAATACCACCGAACACCCAAAAGAGTTGTGAAATGGACCACTTACTGCCCTCCCGCTACGCGACAAATTAACCACTATTCACCCTGTACCCGCCAAAAAAATAAACTTTTTACGTATAAAATCCAAAAGCCCCAAAATTGTTCATTTTTGCTAAATTGTCATCTGCAAGCTTCTGTATGCATGCACAACACCTACAAACATCGAAGCCATCATCCCACGTACAATTTTGCTTCAAAGATGCCGTAGATAACCCAGTCGGCCTTGTAGCCTATACAAAGCCCATTCGACCACTTGCAGTGGCCAACTACCCTGCTCAGATACTATTCACCCCAGTTCCACGTATTTAAACCAAAATGCACCAAATACCCAGTCAATTTCAAAGTAACCAATTGCTAAGTGTTTTTAGTTAAGTTAAAATTAATTAAATCCACAAGAACTGAGTATGGTTGTCCCAATTGCTATGGATGTGAGACCCATCTCTACACCCCATTTAGACCTGGACCAACTTCCCTTAGCTAATAAATATTTCCAGATAAAAGATACAACTGTCATAAAGCTCCTGCTCAAAATACATTGCCAAAGTAGGGAAAGTTCCTGAACGAGGCTAATGAAATTGGCCTTTGGGAGTCAAATTTTCCCAAGTACCAGTTCCCACAAGTCCACATTTTTCTTGAAATTGTGCACATGTGCCATGCTTGTTACGTCCCAAGTCACAGAACCATCATGTCTCATGACCAGAAGGTCCTTTTCACCATCACTACTGAGTCTATAAATGAAATGTTGCAGCTCCAACCAGGGCCAAATCTAACTCCCCTCTCAGTTGGAGATCTGTTGGACTTATATCCCAAACTCAGCTCTGCAAAATTGGCCCAATTGCTCCAAACCTTCATCAGAGAAGCGACACACCTCCCTAAAGACCCCCTTCCATATGTAGCAACTATTTTTTCTCCTTCGGGCTGAAGTATAGTAGCCATGATATCTTTTGTTTTGGGTTACTCCACAAGTGAGTATATTGATGAAATTATCTTGGCTTTCATGTCCATCTATACCCCAGGATAGCCTCCTGCAACCATTTATGACTTTTCCACATTCATAGCTAAAAGGATGCATGAGAAGTTCACAAGAATTGGGAATGAAAATCCCTTCAAATACTCTTCAGTTTTATACCATATGTTCTTATATTATCAGTCAGATAAGTTTCCATTCACCCTTCAGAAGCTTGACACCAAGGGTCAACCCAGATCAGTCATTTTTTGGTCCCCATTAATCCATGAGTATCAGTCTCCATACTCTTATTCAGACTTCATTGACACATTTTTACATCCAATTATGACAATGTTGACTGGAAACCCTCCTCCAAGAATCAATCCATAAATAAAGAGAGTCCTTCAACTGTCAAAGCAGACCAAAGTGGGTGACTAGTACCTTTACCAAAACCACATAGAAATTAAGATATATGGTTGCATGTTTGCACCATACAAATTGCCAAGATACCTCCCTATGAGGTTGTTCGCATTAGAATAATATAGGCAAATTATCAATGCAGATGAGATAAACTTTGTAAATGCCAAGAAGAAGGCTAATTTCAAAACAGCGTACCAACTAGGCCCCTTCATATGTAACTCTAGGGAGGCTGGGAAAGAGGGAGATTTGATACTACAAAAGATGAAGTTCTAAAGAATTTTTGTTTGGAGATATGATCCTTTGGAATTCATCACCAAGAAGAGGCAAAAGGTCAAGCTGGGACCTTTTATTCACCATCCCATACCTGAGATTGAAGCCTATGCCAACCAATCAGAATGGGTGGAAGGAACCCTAGTTGATCAAGACAACACTAGAATAGACATAGAGAACACTGTAATAGATCTTGAAAAACAACTTGATGAGGGTTCTTTCTTGCAGGTGCCAGAGCAGTCAGACAGGCTAGAACAGTCAGACAGGCTAGAGAAGTCAAGCAAACCAAAGACAACAATAAGTAGCCCCTCAGTTGTGCAGACTCCTCTAAATGAGGAGAAGAGCCTAAAAAGAAGTAGGGAGGAGGCCACCACATCAGCAAGGGCCACTTCACAAACTTATGCAGATAGAAGCCAAGTAAAAAGACAGAGAGTGAATCCTATCTCTGAATGGGAATTCATAGAGGAAACAACTGAAGTCACTCGAACAGAAAGAAACAAGGGAAGGCCCATCACCCCATCGGAAGGCACACCCTCTACATCACAACGTCAAGGGTTGGAAAGGTAGCTCAGTCTTAAGGTATCTTCCTTCAAAATGCCTGATGACAAATACCAAGACATCAAGGAAAGTTATAGGGAAATAAAAGCAAGGAATGAGAAGCTTAAGATCCAAACTTATGCCCAGTACCTGAAGATGACCCCTACCAATCAAACCAGGCTAACGTCAGCCTTTGATATCAAAGATGGGAAAATGTAGATGATTTTTATCAAGCCTACAACTCAATAGAAAAAACAACCTCAGATTTCAAGAAAGTAGATTTTGAATGCTGGCAAGGGATATCCATCCCATAGACTAGATTGATCTACACAAGAAAATAGGGGAGATGATATACTCCACCTTGACTGGAAAGGCCATAGCGCCCACCAACTACAAAATTCCTTAAATAACATATTTGCACAATTCCAGTTGGAAAAGGCCTCCTCATAGGCCAAGGACACAAGAATCAAGTCCTTAGAGGACTTAGTAATTGAATTGGGAAATGATCCCAAGGATATAAAAGCCATAGAGCAGCTAATTAAGAAGAAAAATGATGATATCATTGCACTAAATAAGCAACTAAAGATAACCCAGCTACACCATCCACAAACATTAGAGGTCCTAGAAGCCCAGAAAGGACATGAAGAGCTCATGGACTTGGTCCTAAAGCTGAATGATCAACTCAAGGAGATAGAGAAGGAGTTGGACACTTTAACTCAATTGAAGCACAGTGACTTGGCCACAACTTCCAGAATTGTCATCCCCACGGTATCCACAACAGTTCCTTCTACACTGGTAGCATCACTGGCACCCACAACTCCACCTGCAGCAATAGTGCCAGTAACAATAGAATCTACTACAACCGCAGGTGCACTAGGTGAGAAAGCAGAATAATTTGTGAAAGCCATGGAAGATAGGTCTATCCAGGCTACAAAGATGAAAATATTGAAGGAAAAGGTGGCAAGTTTGGAAACTGACTGTAAACTTTCCCAACTCAAGTAGAAAGAAGAAACACAAAGGGCTCAGAGAATGGGTGAGAGGATCAAAATCCTGGAAAAGGATTTAACACTTAAGAAGCCACTTGGACAAACTAAGGAAATTTTGTGGGCCAATATCATTGACTCTGTCAATGACATTTGGCCATCAATCCAAGTTATTTTTTAGAAAACAAAGCTGGTAAAGATAGCTATAGAAGCTACCCAGAAAGTAAAGGAGGAGTTGGGAAATAAGCCAGAGGATGCAAATAGACTCATCCACTTCCTCAACAACAAGAATAAATATGAGCTCCAAGAGCTAAATATAGAAGACATGACTGTTGCCATTTTGGAAATAAGGAATGTCCTTTCCAAAAGGAACCTTATGCTTAATTTGGAAGAAAAGTGAAACAATATGCAAGTCGCCATTGATAGGTTCATGTTTAAATTTTAGATTTTGAGGGAGAAAGGTCTGCCCAGTCCCATGGTCATCAATGACAAACTCATGACACAATTGGATAATGGCAACAGAATTAGACAGTTGGTTAAGGAACAAGCCAACTCTTCATCCATAAGGGCATTATCAACAGGCAAATTCTTGTATGACACTTTTGAAAACTTGTTCTTCCTGGGACATGAAATCAAACATCTTTTTCTCACCAAGCGAAATTTTTCAAAATATACTGAGGATGATGAAATCTAAAGAGAATGGTAAATGTGAAATTACCAGATGCAGAATGGTGGGAGACAATGACAGATTTACTGTGATAAATAAAAAGTTGAAAGTTATTGTGTAGTAAAAATGAAGGCAGTAGAGTGAAACAGGTAAAAACAACACAACAACATCAAAGTGTAGCAAGGTCAAAGAGTATCAGATGAAAGATCAAAGTAAATAAGGCTCTAGTGTAAAAATGCCACAACTATTAGCCAACCTAAAGGGCTACACTTCAACCATAAAGGCCAGCACAACCATAATTAAAGGGAAATCAAGAAACAATTCATTAGATCTCTCTATCTTCTTGCTAGAAGATATCTGTATTTCTTAAAATAAATCTCAAGTTCTTTTGAGATATTTTGTAATAAGTTTTTGTATAAATACTTCACAATTCAAAGTATATAGGGTGGATTCCAAAAAATTTCTATAGAATTTTTTCTCAAATCAAGAATTCTATTGTATTAATGACTAGATTGGCTTACTAGATCAAGGAATAAAGATCAGATATTTTAGAGCATTCGTGTGTAAAGCAAAATTCAAATAAGTATTCTCTCATGTTCAATGTTGTTTTCCTTCAATTTTTTTCCATAATCTTTATGTATAACATGGAATGATATTCTAGAAATTTCTTAAATGCACTCTGTCTTCACTGTTATGCATTATTATATGTTTTCTTCACAAATCTAAGTTAAGAATTCTTGATTTTTCCTTAGTTTAGGTGACTTCTTGTGATCTATAGAAAAGGATTCTTAATTTCCCTTTGTTCATGATTATCTTCTATTCTCCATTCTGATCTTGGTCTAGAGATTCTTACATTACCTTTCACCTCGGTTGGAATTACTTCACCCATTACGCCTAAATATTTTCATTTTTCTCTACTACTCTACCCTGTGAACATTCCCTTTAATGAATTGGTCCAGTCCTACTATCCATTTGTTGACTCCATTGCCCAATGGATTGAAGACCTAGCTCTATCCATCTTCTCTAAGAATTCCACCACCCAACCTTCAAATTAAAACAAAAACCCTAAGGAACACTAAGAACTAGCCTAAAATCCCATAAGAAACAAAGCTAAATTATATAGAGAGAGCCCTCTTTGAGTCATAGGTTGGCTAGAGCCTATACTTAAAAGGTTGGTTTTTGCTTACCTCTATTTCTTTCTTCTTCTGATAACTTCTAAGGAAAATTCTGAGTGATAACAAGCTTCGCACCACACTGGGAGATACAAGATATTACATAAAATTTATCAAAGGATATGCGTAGATTACTGTGCTAATTGAAAAAATGTTGAAGAGAGATGTAACATTCCTATGGAACGACGAGTTTCAAAAGAGCCTCGACACACTAAAATAAAAGATGGTAACTATGCCTATCTTGCTTTTTACAGAATGAAATAACGAATTTCATGTTCATGTGGATGCTTTATGTATAGCTTTAGGAGTGGTATTGGCACAACCCAGTGCATGAGAAATAGATCACCCCATAGATTTTTCAAGTAGGAAAATGTTTGAATAAAAAAAGAACTATACAACTACAGAAAGGGAAGGTCTAGCTATGTGTTGATGGTGTTGGACCTGCCAAAATGTCAGGGGATCTCCCCGGTAAGATATCCAAACTACACCTCAAACCGTTTGGATTCAGAGTCGTAGTAGTGGGTAGTACAGTTATGCCTTGACTACGATAGCGCGCATAGGTGAGTAATATACCTTTGTCAAAAGCAAGTGTGTGACCTTGCAGCATGTCAATATATATTCATGGGGAGGTTCTATCACATAGAAGGGGAAAATAAGTGTGCCCCTTAGAAGCCTATAATAGTATGCAACCTGAAAGGAACACATGAGTTGAATGACATCATAGACTAGAAAGCAAAATAGTCAACAATCCAAAGTGTGAGTTAAATAAAAAACACGCTTCAATGATATTCGTAAAGTCATGTATGGAATAGTCCATACATCAATGTGTATGTTAACACTACATACATTGTTAAGGTAACTAGAATAGTCGAACTACAATAACAACATATGCATGAAATGTGTGGTCTCTGTTATATTATATAAAGTGAAAGTTCCATCCATACATACAACCATGACAACCACTAGCCACAATAGTGGAACTTTACAGTCAACATGCCTGCTCATCCCAAGAGACGTAATCACTCTACACTATGGAGAATCCAAGGCTCGTCACAATACTCTCTAAGCAATTCCTAACAAAAGCTTGGCTCCCAAAAACCTGTTCTATGAGTTATGAGGTTCTATTTATAACAAAGGGTGGGGTGACCCTTGAAATTCCCCTTTGTGATTCTTGGACTACTGTCATGACTCTTCAACTTCATTACATAACTTTTTACATTACATATGGTTGTTTTCATTCCAATAATGACAATTGGATTTTCACTTTATGTCATGTTTACAAAAATGATACATTTTCCGCATATACCCATGTGGGACAAAATTGGTTGAGTCAACCAGACAAGACAACACTAAGACTTGGACAGTTGTCGAAAGACCAGGTCATCAACCTCCTCTCCATGATCATTGATGATGAAAAATTCCATGCCTGATAGTGCGTAATGGTATATGCATACTCTTTGATGTTTTCTTTGTGGAAATGAGCTCTTGCCTCCATTGCTTCTAGGTATACTGATTTTGAACCTCTATCTAACTCATCTTGTAACATGTGTATCTTAGTCCTAAGAAAAGTCAAACCAACAATGTACATGCACATGTTATCTGCATTGACTTGTAGATCTGCACTGGTGGTCATGAGCATCAAATGATCAAAGTACGCATCAAGCTCCAGTCTGACTTAATTCTTCTCTTTGGCCTTAGTGAGCGTACCGATGGACAAGGTGTTGTACTTTCTCACCACAACATCCAAACTCCTGTACAACTTTGTTTATGAAGACTCAACATTGTTGATGAGTGGTAAGAGTTCCTCATAGTTCCAGATCAGATTATGTATGTGTTTTGTTTTCAAATCTACCTATGACTTCATCATCTTGGTGCAGCATTGTTGATTAACATGTAGATGGACAAATTCCTTGTGCATGGTGAAGAACCTATAATGCAATCTCTACCTTAGTGTCTCAAGAGCAATACTTCAACAAGTATGGCCTTTTTCATCTCTGGTTTGGCAGATCTTGTTGATTTTGATTTTTCCTCTCTCTACCTGGTGGGTTGCAACTCCTTAGACATGTGCTCATGTTTTTCTATAGAGAACATAACACTCAAACTCGTGGCTTCGACATAGGCCTTTGTAGCATCAGCCAAGGTGACTAGATGTATCCTTACATTTGACACAATCACCTAATCTTCAAAGTGTGCAAGTGATGCATGCTCACCGGGGATGCACACTATATGTGATTGTACAAATATGTGTTGTGACTCATCAAAGGCTATGTTGTACACCTCTGTTCTTGGATGGTCCTCAAGGAGAATGGTATCTCCTTGTTCACTATAGACTTGCTCTATTGTTGGAGCTGGTGAAGCCTATTAGTGAAATAAGTTGCTTTTGGCATGAGGTCAGTATCCTGATCCTATTCCAGATGCTCCATCTCCATGTCTGTCTATTCTACCATCGGTTCATCCTATGGAGCAAGTTCCTATTCATGTGATAGCTCACCCTATTCCTCATCTATTGCTTGTTCAGAGTCTTCAACTAGTATCAACATATTTTGTGTTGTCTATGTGCCTTGCACTTCCTCATGTTCTTATTCTTGTTCTTGTTCATGTTGCACTTCCTTCTCTCTTATGTGCAAGTCTTCTTCTTCTTTGAGCTTATCCTAGACTTCCTGCAACATCCTATCTACATCTTCCAGTCTTTGCCTCTTTTTCTTTCTTTGTGCTATCCTCTTGTCGCATTGTCACCTCTTTGCATCTACATCCAATGCTATGTTTCCCACAAGTGTGTGTTCCTTAAACTTGTAGCTTTTCTCTGCCTCCTTGCTTTCAATAATCTTCCTCTTGCCTTTGTTTTGCATAGGTTTGCTACTTGATGTTGTTGTCATTGTTGCTCCTTGTGTTGCTACTAGCCACTCTACTGTGATGCTGACTGGTTCATTGAGCCTAAAGAAGTTATAAAAATACCTCCATGGGTCTTCCTCTGGCCAATGACATGCCCTGTGGATCCAAGAATAGTACACTTTCACATGATGGTCCCTGCATAAACCATGTGGGTTGTACGGGTTGAAACTCTGGTGTCAAACTTAAACTTCTTGAATTCTACTACCTCAACATCTTCTTATTTCAAACTCTCGATCGTGTATAACCCAATTTGTACAGGACTCGTAGGCCATCGTGCCTTCTTCTTTCTATGCAATCCAGTTGATAACCCTATCAAGATGTGGTATGCAACCTCCTGCATGACCAACTTGTCCCTGGAAAACCACGTCAACACATTCAGATCTTTCTCCGTGTTGTATATCTTGATGAATGTGCCCTCGGTGAGGCGTACCAATCTGCAATGTTAAGTAACGCCTCCATTGTTGATTGGGACATGCAAGGTGGATATTGTTCAAATATCATCATGTATAGAAGGGCAATGAAATGGTCAGATATTCTAGCCATGAATCCTCGATAGCTGCAATCTGAGAGCAACTTGCAATATACATTCACATCACTCTCTAAAGGTGTCCATGCCCAACCCATTCCAAGAAACTATTGATGGACACAGATTGCACCGAGCAAGAAGGCAGGCATGAAGAATTTTTCTTGTTGATCCTTGGGCTGAATTTGAGCATTAGATAGATGCACTTTCAACTGGAGAGCCAACATGTTAGACCAGTTGAACAGTTTTCCTTCACTTGCCAGCTGATCCAACATAGAAACCCAACTCCACGAGAAGGTCTATGTACTCCCTTGGCCATACAAGTGGCATGCAAAGAGCACCAAGAAATGATATGCCTTGTAACTATCTTCGTCATGTATATCTAGTTGGGTGTTGTCCTGAACTTTGTTGGCTCCTTTACCCAATGCTTCAAGATGTCTCTTGTGCTCGTGCTGTTGTTGAGAGTGTAGAATGGTGCATCCATCTTGCTCACTGGAAATGGAAAATGATATATATCCTAATAATACTTTGTCCTAAAGGAAGCAATACTTTCTCCACTGAAAATGCTTAGTATCATTGTCTCAGGATCAGTGTGTGAGACAATGCAGTGGATCACATCTGTGCATGCAAACACGAGAAACCTACTTGCAACCTTGTACAATCCTAACTTATGGATGTTCACATAGACCCATTGATCCTATAGATTATCTTCGAAGCTGCATGAGAAAGTAGTATTGATGTCTTTCCATGTGATCCTAATGTCCTTCTCAATGAACATGTGTGTGCTTGTGTACATGGGCAAGATCGTAGACCCTAGTTCAACCACATCCACGGTAATACTTTCAATTGTGTCTTTTGATCCAACTCTCCTAGAGGCCATGATACCTATACTACTAAGAAGGTTCTAAAAAACCTTTGGTACATGTAGACACATAAGAAACTCATGCTGAGACAATGTTAGCTAAAAACCTCAAACAACTTCGAGAAACATTTAGGCAATAAACTGGTGACTGTTGGGAAAGATTGCGCAACATTGACTTCAAGAAGTTGGGAAGCTGTCAACTCAAACTATGTATTGCACAATCCTAGCTGCCACTGAGGCTGACTGCTAGATGGATCTACGCAATGCACATTCTAGTGAGGCTGAATCTTGAATCAAAATGCTCAATGCGTAAAACATTCAGGCTAGGTTGCTACCTACAAATGCGCATTGAGCAGTTCCAGTGGGAAGGATTGGATGTTGCCTCCTAGGATTGCATAGAGCACAAATCAAAGATGCTGTGTGAAGACTCTATGCAATTCCTGGAGGCAAGGAAAAGCCTTGACTACCAGGATTGCGTGGAGCATGCTGGGGGAGACAAGATATGGACCAAGCCAGCCCAGATCTACCCAATGGAAACCTCAAAACATGAAGGACTGAATATGTGTGTGAAGCTGGTGTATATCTAATTGAAATAGGGGCATGTATGCAATCAAGCAAGTGTAGAAATCAGTCAAACAGAAAAAACCAAGAAGCTCATGAAGTGAGTCACCAAAATGGAAACTATGAGTGTAGAAACATGTTGTGAGTGCGACTCTAAGGAATTCTAATGAAAAAATTGAAACAACAATTCTACAAGCTAAACTACATTGAAATGCGAGCAGTCATTCAATAAAAGCAAGGAAACAACATTCATAGAAGTCAAAAACTAAAATGCGACGGAAAAAGCAGCAAAATGCATGAAAATCAAAAACTTACATGAAAAATTTGTGCCGACTGTGCCGAGGGTTCCTAGATTCCTTGGGAACACCATAGCTACAAGATTGAATGTGAAGAATGAACTTTGAGGCATATTTTAGGTAGATTTGGAAAAATTAGGGTTTATGACATGCATGCCACAAATCTAGGCAAAAGTGACACTTGGTGGGTAGTTTCTAAAAATGTTTTTGCATGTAACTCTTGCTGCTAAAAATAGATCCCTAAAATCTGGGGATTCTTTTTTACTTTTTGCATTTTTCTTTTTTGGGAAAATATACCCGACATGCAAAGAAGGATTGCACAATTCTGGAGGGAATTAGGCAACCTATTGGCACATGCAAGGGACAAATAGTGAGGGAAAAATTATGGGTTGTTCCTGAACTAGGTAGCCCTAGTTGGTTGGCAAGCTCTGAGCAATTTTCTAGAGTAGTGAGGCTGGGATGATCAATGAATTTCTATGGAGCAGGGTAGCTGGCCAGTTCTATGCAATTTCGGAGAAGAATGTTGCTAGCCTAGGCTGCTCTCCACATTTCTGGAGAGTAGTGTAGCTGGACCAGTTCTGCACATTTCTAGATGGTAGTGTAGATGGATGCAACTGTGCATTTCTGTATGGCAATGCAACTAGCTGGAACTGCACATTTTTGAAGAATAGTGGCACCTAGCCTTCTCTATGCAATTTCTAGCGCAAGGCTAGCTGGCTTGCTGTACACAATTTTTGAGTGTAGGGTAGTTTCTAGGCCGCTCTCCACAATTCCTGAGGGGAAGACAAACTGTCCTCCAGGTTTGTGCAGTTTTTCACGATAGCTGATTGACCAGATGTGAACCTAGTGTTGGGTGTGCTTATGGTTGACTAACATTACAAGTGAGTTGAACACAAGTTCCTAAATGAGAGATGAAATCAAATAAGCACAAGTACCTAATCAATGAAGGATAGTTGTGCTGCTTTTGAGGAGGGAGGCTCCAAAACGAAGCGAAGGAAAAATTTTGGAGGGTGGTTGTAGTTGTTACAACATTGGTGACACACTAGTAAAACTTCAACTCTATATATGGACCTTGTTCATGGAAAGCAAGTCTAACTCCTCTGGAAGTATTGTTCAATTCTTCGATTGTCATGGATTCAACACTAAGATTGAGTTAAAGGTATAGTCCCTTACCATTCTCTTGATTGGTTAGCACACATTCCAAGCCAAGTCAAGTAAGTTTTTTCAATTTGGGGATGAGGGGTATATTGGTGCACAAGTAATATAGATGTCAGAGTCTCAGTTTCATGTCTAGATTTGCTCCACTATAAGAAGGCCTGGACAGTACCCCAAAGGAGTAACAAAGGGACATAAGCATCGCTCTACTGCAGGCAAGCCTGGTCAGTACCCAGATGGAGTTACTTGCATCACCTCCCTCCGCAGGAAGCCTTTCTCTTCTTTCACCTTATCATATTTTTCATTTTTTCGTTTTCATTTTTCAAAGAACTATGTGTAGAACTTATTTATTCCAGAGGTGGAAGAGGGATCCCAAATTATAGAGAGAAGAAGATTTTTTCCCTTCAGAGAAGTATTTTATATATACTTCTGACACTACTCGTTAATGTTTCCCCCCTCACCTTACTCTACTTGACTGAGCTGATAAGGGTTAGCCCAAAAGGAATGAGTAGAGTAGGAAATACTAGCTAAAAGTGCAAGCGTTGTGTTTTCATCAAGACTCACTCTCAACATAATATATTTTCCATCAAGATATCATTGATTGAAGACAACAATCTCTTTCATAAAGAGAAAGGACAACAAATAACCAAGTGTTGATAATCGTACAATTCCTCTTGTACTTTACCTTTCTTGTCTCGAGAGCCACACATGGTTTCATGCAAAACTAATCCTATAGGTGAAAAACAGGAAAATAAATAGAAAGCAAAGGACATAAGTAAATGATAGCAAGGCAAGAAAGAAATGAAATCAAACAAGCAAAGCAAACAACGTAAACAAAGAAAGCATGCAAACAAATTAAACAAATAAAGCATGCAAACAAAGCAAAACAAGAAAGAAAACACTACTCATACTCGTAGACTAAACAATACATGGGCCGGCTCATGTAAAGTGACATTTCCAATGTAGTCATTGGTGCATTGTTTGGTCCATGTTGGTGAAGTCATGGTCTATGAGAATGATAAACATGTAAACAAGAAAACAAGAAAGATATAATAGTGAAGACCAACATGCTTCGATTTTAACAATATCCATAGAAAAGAAAAGAATAAAATCGCAAGATAAGCATTCTACAGAGGTATCATGGTCATGCATCACACTATGCACAGATGAGAAGAATGCACACTCTTTTAATAATGACAAATGAGAAAACATGAGAAATAAAGACAACTTATGCTTAGCAAGAGTGCTCGATGTGTATGATTCCTCCAATGCATGAGCGATGGGATCATGTGATATAGGTGGAGGATGTGAATTTTGTGAACAAGACTGATCTTCAGTGTAGACATGAGAGTGATGAGGAGCCTTGGGTGTTTCAACGGATTTCTGATCTGGAGTGGAATTGACCTCAATACAATGAGGGCCTGACATAACCATCAGCTCAGGATGAAGTGCCTTGACAACTTGTGGGGTTTCCACTTCATCAATAGGTAGATCATCGAATAATGGTGGCTTAGAAAGGTTGAAAGTGAATGAATCAACATTATGATCGAATGAAGGAGAAAAGAGATCATGATAACCACAATCAGAAAGTTCGATATGTTCATCGACATCCTCATGATCTGACGAATCATATAGAGGGGTTGATGAGAAGCAATAATGTTCACCACCTACATTTTTTGAAATGATAGATGAACATTGAGTGGTTTTGCAAACACAAAAGTGTCCTCTCCTCTAAGGAATGATAGACTAATTTATGGTGTATTCTGTTGATGATCGGAAGTAGATGCCTCAGGGAATGAATTCTCACATGGAAAATAAACAATGGAAGAATCACCAAAGATGTTAGGGAAAAGTGGATTAGTCATGGTTAGAATGAGGTCATCCTTCACCGCAGGCTCTTCTTTAGATTCTGACATATACTCATCATAAATGACAGTGCAGGTTGGGTGCTCAGCATGAACTCTATCAACAGCTTCATCCTTGTGAACAACAAGTATGGAATCTGGAATGAGAGAACACAACACAGTAAAATCTGGAGCATCAACAAAACGCGGGGACGAAGGTTGAGGAAACAAGTCTATGTGACAACCAGTAGTCTTGTCATCCAAATCTTCATAGAGATCAAGAGTAGGTGGGGTGGAATGATGTGACAGTTCAACAGATAGATGTGCACCTTCTCCTACCTCACACTATGGGGCCAGAGCTGTTTGATGAGATGAGGACGAATAATCACTTGTGATAGCAACCATGTCTACATTGGATTTGGTAGCTCTAATACCAAGGTATGCTGGGGTCAGTTTGAATGATTCTAAGATATTTAGATTATCATATATGTGAACAAGATACTAAAATATTTTGTTGAGAAATTTCCAATCAATTTCATTTTCTGGGAATTGAAATGCGAGATTACGAAACCAATACCAAAAATGCATGAAGGATTCATTAGGGGCTTTCCATAATTTGATAATTTTTTTATAAAGTGCTCGATGGTCAAAATTATGGAAAGCATGAGATAACTATACAACAAAGTGAACAAATGAGTGAATAGATTTTGCGGGCAGTGAGACAGGCCATTGCAATGGGTGCCCATGAAGCTTGAATGCGAACAACATGTACATCACATAATCCTCATGGGCTTCAAGGCTTTCACATAGATTGGAAAAGGAAAGGCTACACGTCTCCCAAGTTGTTTCGCCTTCACCTTCATATGCGTTCTGTGACAAGAGATTCCATAACTCGTTTGGGATTTCAAAGTCATCTCCATAAGACATACATCTTAGAGGAAGAAGTGTAACATAAAATATGATAGATGTGTGAAGATTCAAAAAATACTTTGAGGACTTAGCTTGTTGTCTGGCCCTCCTTCTAGCGCCATAAATGTTGATGGTGTTGGATCCACCAACATGTTATGGGATCTCCCTGGTAAGTAGTCCCAACTAGACCTCAGACAGTTTGGAGTAGGAGTCCCAACTTTGGGTAGTAAATTTATGCCTTAACTGCGAATGCACATAGAGGTAAGAAAGATATCCTTGTCGGAAGCAAGTGTGTGACCTTGCAGCAAGCCAAGGGAGATCCATGGAAACGTTCTAACACATGAAAGGGGAAAATAAGTGTTCCCCTTAGAAGCCTATAATAGGACGTAGCTTGAAAGGAACACATGAGATGAATGACATCACAGACTGGAAATAAGAATAGTCGACAATCCAAAGTGATTAGTTGAATCAACAACACACTTCAATGAGATTCATACAATCACATATGGAATATTCCATACATCAATGTGTAAGTTAACACTACATACATTATTAAAGTAACCAAAATAGTTGAACTACAATAACAACATATGCATGAAACGTGTTGGCTTTGTTATATTATATAAAGTGAAAGTTCCATCCATACATATAACCATGATAACCACTAGCCCAAATAGTGGAATGTTACAGCCAACACTACCTACTCCTCCAAAGAGACGTAATCACTCTGCACTATCGAGAAGCCAAGGCTCGTCACAATACTCTCCAAGAGCTTTCAAGAAAATCTTAACAAAATTTTTGCTCCCAAAACCCTGTTCTATGAGTTATGAGGTTATATTTATAACAAAGGGTGGGGTGACCCTTGACATTCCCATTTATGACTCTTGGACTACCCTCATGGCTCTTCAACTTCATTACATAACTCTTCACATTACATATGATTGTTTGCACTAATGAAACTTGCAATTTTCACTTTACATCATGTTCACAAAATGATACATTTTCCACATATACCCATGTGGGACAAAATTGACTTGAGTCAGCCATACAAGACAACACTAAAACTCAGATGGTTGTGGAATGACCAGCTCATCAACCTCCTCTCCATGGTCCCCGGTGACAAACAGATGCCATTCCTAATAGTGCACAATGGTGTTTATGTACTCTTTCATGATGTCTTTTTAGAAATGAACTCTTGCCTCCATTGCTTCTGGGTATACTGATTTTGAACTTTTTTCCAACTTGTCCTATAACATGTACAACTTAGTTATGAGAAAAGTCAGACCAACGATGTACATGCACATGTTATATGTGCTGACTTGTAGATCTGCACTGGTGGCCCTGAGCATCAAATGATCAAAGTAAGCATTGAGCTCCATCCAAACTTGGTTCTTCTCTTTGGCCTCTTATTCTTCTTTGAGATTCTGGTGGACTTCTTGCAACATCCTCTCTGCATCTTCCAATATTTTCTTCTCTCTCTTCCTTTGAACTATTCTCTTATTTTGATGTCGCCTCTTTGCTGTGGGTCTTCCATAACTTGTAGCTTTGTTGCATCTATGTTCTTTCAGAAATATTCCTCTTGCCTTTGTCTTGCACAAGTTTGTTGCTTGCTACTGCTGTTGTTGCTACTCCCTATGGTGTTGTTGCCTTTATTGCTACTAGCCACTGTACTGCAATGCTAACTAATTCATTGAGCCAAGAGGAGTTATAACAATAATTTCATGGGTCTTCCTATGGCCAATGACATGCCCCATGGATCCAAGAATAGTACACTCTCGCATAGTGGTCCCTACATAAAACGTGTGGGTCATACAGGTTAAAACTCTTGGTGTCGAAGTTAAACTTCTTTAATTCTACCACCTCGGCACACACTTATTTCAAACTCCCAAACACGTACAGCCGAATTCACACAGGACTCTTAGGCCATGGTGCCTTCTTCTTCCTGTGTAATTCAGTTGATAACCTTGTCAAGATGTGGTATGCAACCTCCTGCATGAACAACTTTTCCATGGAAAATATCGGCAACACATGCGGAGCTTTCTCCACATTTTACATCCTGATGAAGGTTCCCTCAAGTGAGGCGTACCAATTTTCATTGTTTAGTAATGCCTCCATTTTTGCCTGGGACATGGACGACAGATCTTTTTCAAATCTCATCTTGTACAAAGGGGTGATGAAATGGTTAGATATCCTAGCCATGACTCCTTGCTAGCTATAATCTAAGAGAAGCTTGCAATAAACATTCACAACACTCTCTGAAGGTGTCCATGCCCAACCCATGCAAAGAAATTGTTGACAAGAATAGATTTCATCGAGAAAGTAAGCAGATGTGAAGAATTTTTCTTGTTGATCCTTGGGCAGACTCCAAGCATTGGCTAGATGCACTATCAACTAGAGAACCAACATAGAAACCCAACTCTGTGGGAAGGTCTCTCTAATCCCTTGGCTATACAAGTGACATGCGTAGATGACCAAGAAATGATATGCCTCCCTAAGTGTCTTCGTCTTGTATATCTAGTTGGGTGTCGTCCTGAACTTTGTTGGCTCCTTTAGTCATTTCTTTAAGATGTCTCTTGTGCTTGTGCTGCTTTTGGGAGTATAGAACGGTGCATCCATCCCATTCATTTTCATGTGAAAATGCTATAACTCTTGATAATCCTCCATCCTAAAGGAAGAAAGCCATGCTCCACTGGCACTGCTCAATATCATTTTCTTAGGATCAGTGTGTGAGACAATCCAATGGATCATATCTATGCATGGAAACACTGGAAACCTACATGCAACCATCTACATTGCTAACTTATGGATGTTCACATAGACTTGTTGATCATCTAGATTCTCCTCGAAGTTTCCTACAAAATTAGTATTGATGTCTTACCATGTGATCTTGAAGTCATTCTCAATGAACAAGTGTGTGTCGTTGTACATGGGCAAGCTCATAGACCCTTGTTCAACCACGTCCCTAGTACTTCTTTCAACTATATCTTTTGGTCCACCTCTCTTGGAGGGCATGATACCTATAATGCTGAGAAGCTGCTCAAAAACCTATGGTAGCCAGAGTCAGAGAATACATTAATGGCAAGGAAATGTTAGCTAAAAACCTAAACAACTTCGAGAAACATTCAGGCAACATATTGGTGATTGTTGGGCATGATTGCGAAACATTGACTTCCAGAAGATGGGAGACTGTCAGGTGGAACTATGCATTGTATAGTCCCAACTAGTAGTGGCTAATTGTTGGTTGCATCTATCCAATGTGTAGTCCAGTGAGGTTGGCTGTTGATTGAAACTACACAATGCACAAAATAGTCAGGCGGGTTGCTGGTCGGAACTGCGCATTATGCAGTTAGAGTGGGTAGGACTCGACACTGCTTCCCAATATTATGTAGTGCATGGATGGGAGACATTTTGGGTAGCCTCTATGCAATTCCTAGAGGCAAGGCAGAGCCTTGGCTTCTAGGAATGCGTAGAGCATGCTAGGAGAGACAAGATTCAGACCAAGCTCGCTTAGATTTTTTGAATGGAAACTTGAAAACATGAAGGACTGAATGTATGGGTGAATATGGTGAAGATATGAGTGAAATAGACATGCATGCAATCAACCAAGTGCATAAATAAGTTAGATGACAAAACCAAGAAGCTCATGAAGCGTGTCACCGAAACGACGACTATGAGTGCAGGAACAACGTTATGAGTGTGACACTAAGGAAAGATAATGAAAAACTTGAAATAACACTTCTACAAGCTAAAATGCATTAAAACACTAGTGATCGTTAAGTAGAACCAAGGAAACAACACTCATACAAGCCAAAAACTAAAAGTCCACATAAAAAGAGGCAAAAGGCATGAAAAGAAAAACTTACCAGGAAAAGTTGTGACGAATGTGCCAAAGGTTCCTAGGTGCCTCGGGAATGCCAGAGCTCCAAGATTAAATGTGAAGAATGTGCAGTGAGGCATCATTTAAGTAGATTTGGTGAAATTAGGGTTTATGATGTGCATGCCACAAATCTAGGTAAAAGCGACACTTAACAAGGAGTTTCTATAAATAGTTTTGCATGTAACTCCTATTGCTAAAAATAGATCCCTAAAATATAGGGATGCTTTTTATCTTTTATATTTTTCCTTTTTTGGGAAAATTTGCCTGGCATGCAAAGAAGGATTGTGAAATTTTGGAGGGAGTCAGGTAACCTGTCAGCACATGCAACAGGTAGCCAGTGAGGGAAAAAATCTATGTCATTTCTTTACTGACTGGCCTAGGTTGAATGGCCAGATCTACACAATATTCTAGAGAAGTGATGTTGAGTTTCTCTGTGCATTTCTAGGGAGCAGTGGAACTGGCCAGTTTTGCACAATTCGAGAGAACAATCTAGCTCATGTGGGCTGCTCTATGCATTTCTGGAGATCAGTGCAACTCAGCCAATTCTATCCATTTGGGGATGGAAGTACAGCTAGTTGGAACTATGAATTTATGGATGGAAGTGCAGTTGGATGTTACTGTGCATTTCTGGAGAGAAATGTCAGCTGGACTTCTTTGTGCAATTTCCAGAGCAAGGTTGGCTAGCCTGCTCTATGCAATTTCTGAGTGCAAGGCTGCTGCTTTGTCTAATTCTTGAGGAGAAGACAAGCTGTCCCATAGGTTTCCACATTTTTTCCCGACAGCTGATTGACCGGATGTGAACCAAGTGTTGGGTGTGCTTGTGGTTGACCAATAGGACAAATGAGTTAAACAGAAGCTATTAAATGATAGACAAAAAAAAATAAGCACAAGTACCTGATCAGTGCAAGATAGATGTAGTGGTTTCAAGGAGGGAGGCTCCAAAACAAAACGAAGGCAAAATTTTGGAGGGTGGTTGTAGTCGCTACAACACTATGGTATATGCATTACAAAAGTTGAGACATTATTTTTTGGGATCACATTTCAATATGTTCACATATCACTCCACACTAAAATATTTAGTAAACAAGCCTGTTTTAGGAGGAAACATTTGCAGGTGGCTATTACTATTTTAGGAGTATGTCTTTGAAGTTATTGTTAATCCAGCAAGACAAAAGTCCAAGCTTGATCATTTGTCGAGGATAGAAACAGGAGAAGAACAACCAAATATAGAGGATAATCTTCTTAATGTGCAACTATTTTCAATCAGAGTAGAAGATGAGAATTTTACTATTATTATTCAGTTCTTAACCATAAGAATGGCCCCTTCATAATACACTATGAAACAGAACAAAGATATTGCAGTTAAGGCATCAGATTTTTCACTAATAGTAGGGAATTTGTATAAATTGGGACTAGATGAAATACTACGCAGGTATGTCCCTAAGCATGAAAGATAGATAATTTTGGCAGAAGCTCATAGTGGTGCAGTTGGTGGACATTATTCAGGGCAAGCCAATGTGCAGAAAAATTTAAGAGTAGGACTATGGTGGCCTACATTACACAAAGATGCAAAGTAATATTGTCTAATCTGTGATATCTGGTAAATAACAGGAAAACCTTCAAGAAGAGATGAAATGCCACTAGTACCACAAGTAACATTGTAGGCTTTTGACAAATGGGCTGCTGATTTTGTGGGACCGATCAGTCCACCAGGGAAAAAGACTAGTGCGAGGTATATAATTGTTGGGGCTCAGTTTCACCCAATTTTGACACCCTTTCTAGACTTTTCCTCTCCCATTTTGAGCTATCCTTGACCCTATTATGCCTATTTCAGTTATAATACTATTTCAATTATAATATCTAGGTTTTGCCCCAAAGGGTGCTATAGGCTAAAGGTATGCAAATTAACATGAAAAAGCATCTTTTACCTTAATCTTAAGAATTCCTTAAGTTAGTTGTTCTTGATTGAATTATCATGTAAACTAATCTAGAGTTCTTGTACAGATTTGTTTTGATTCAAAACAAGCCCGCATTTCCTGTAGATAGCTCGTGCCATCCTATTTCCTGTCGATGCTCTGTAGTTCCAGCAAACATGGATTTCCTGCAACCGCCCAGATTTCCTGCAACAAAATGAATGGTTAGCTATGTTCCACATATTTCTAAATCAAACAAGAACATGGGTTTTATGGGGAGTCTATCATTCATGCATGCTATCCTATTAGTTGTTTCAAATTTGCCAACAAAACTACCTAGATTTGCAGACCTCCTCTCGTTGGCTGTATGAAAGGAAACTACAACTATGTAGCAAATATTGTTTAATCCATGCTTTCAGCCATGGGCTTTCAGTCATGGATTAGACTCAGTATAGCTAAATTTGACACTTTGTAATAGGATTGTTAGCCAATGGCTCAGATTAGTAGTTTTACTTACTTCGAGCCACATATGGGCTGTTGTACTTGTATAAATTCGGTTCTAGTTTATATTATAAGGGGTTGTTGGGTTGGCTTCGACTGATACTATATATCGGATTGCACTTGATTGTGACATTTTCATATTACTACAATATTATATGTTATTTCTATCTCACTGAGCAAGATCTTCTAATTTTGAATGGGCTGTGAGTGATAGAAGGCCCCCTTTGCTCACAACTCCCTTATTATAGTGGGTGTGTATTTTATTTCTATTATGCAGTAGTAATCTGTCCATATAGCTAATGTAATCTTTCTGATACATCAGAAGAAAATGATTGAATGAATAAGCTTCATGTTAATTTGTGAATTTCATTTAATCAAGATTTGATTTACATTGTTGAGTGAATTCTTTAAATTGCTATAAGTTTGATTTCTTATCTTTTCTAATCAACATCAGCAATACTAAGAGCTATAGAGGGATGTTTCAATCCACTCCATAGCCTTTGTTGCTAAATGTTGATGTAGAAAAGAGCCATTAGTTTTGTGTATGGTTGGATTAATAAGCACTCATAGTATTAAGCCTGCATATATTTTGCGCAACATCTCATGAGCTTACCTGCCCTGGGTTGATGATTTATGTTAACCAAATTATAAGTCTATAATTTGAGTTAACATTTTGGTGCCATTGCCAGGGAGGTGCTAGGGATAATACTGAAGTGTTTTAGTATTACATGTATTGTTTGAAATTTTCAGGACTGGGGAAGTTGAAGTGGTAAGACAAAGGGCAAAGCCTATGCACCATTGTTGGGAATGGAATCCCCCCACAACATGTTTTGGGGCTCAAAGCCCAAGTTTTGGTCAAATGTATTGTAAGACTCCGCAAAGTGCAGGCACGGAGCGTGAAGTATAGGTCAAAGTCATAGGGTTGTCTGCCCTAAGTATTGTAAAGTAATGTAATGTCATGTCGGCCTAACCATGGTCCACAGACCATGGGATTGTATAAATAGAGCGAGGCTCTAAGTTGTAAAAAGGGGCGAAGAAGCTGAGTAGCAAAGATAGAGAATAGAGTAAGAGTTTAAGTGTATTGGGTCGTAGTAGTAGGAATAGGCTCTGCAGCTGAGTGTGCAGAGGCCTAGTAGAGTCTGTAGCTGAGTGCGTGGACACCCGCAGCTGAGTGCGCAAGGCGGTGTTGAGTCTGTAATCTTGAACGAAGAATAATAAAGAGAATTTGATTCCAATTTATGTGCATCTTCTTGTGTATTGTCTTCCTTACATTTAAACTATTTTGTTTATCATGTGCACTTATATGATTGTTGGATATACTATTAATTATCATTAGTCTTACACAAATAAGTTAAGTAATCGGGTAATAAGAGGCTAAATAGTAAGGAACTTGGGTATAATATGGATCGCGCCTCGAGTAGGGTTGCACAAGCACAACATCGTAGGTTGTGAGGGAGTAATAGGTGCATGTAGCGACGTGCACGCAGGGTCAAACCGCTAACCCCCAAAAGCTCATCAGACATCCCCAAGGTGCAGAAACTTGGTTCTAGCACTCTCCCATACTACTTCAGGTGAGACCTCAGTCCGTGCTCTGCGGATTGTTACTGAAAGGGCCAATAGTACTGGGATTTTCTTGGCTAAATCACCTTTGAACTTGGGTTAGGACCATACAAGCCACCAAATGGTTCTGTTGCCAAGACCAGGATCTACATAAGGGATGTCTAATGTCGTGCCACTAGAATCCAACAAAGAAAGAAATTGAAGGGTGGTTGGATAAGAAGATTCATGAGTTCGCGACATAGGAAAACAAAAGTTTGCGAGTATCTAAGGGATAGTGGTTGGAGCGCTACTTGTACACGAAAATCCATGAAAGTTTCTTTACATCCTTTCCTTTTGAGCTGTATGAGTGGATTGCGAAGATAGCAGACAGTCAAGGAAGGTGTAGGTTCGACAAACCAATCGTGTGGACTCCGGAATTAGTGTGCAGATTAGAAGCATCAGGAGATAAGATTGTGTAAGCTATGGACCATTGGCTCAACCGAGTTATAGAAGGATTTATCACTGAGTTTGTGGTAGACATGACTGTTAGCTACAATGAGGTGAAGCAACATTTCCTCAAGGGAGTGCGAGGTAAGTATATTAAATCTTTGAACACTTGAATTAGGATGCTATTGTGTGAAAAGCAGGTTATGCAAATAAATTAAAGTTTGGGACTACGTGAAGTGGGAAGATCTATAGAAGTGGAAGTAGTGAAGAATTGGAAACCAGTCCCTTAATTTCCCCCTCACGAGAGAGCGAGGAAGAGCTCACGAAAGTCTCTCCGAGAAGCGCGGTTAGTCTGATCAGGCAGCGTATTCTGTGTTTACCACCTCCACCTACACCACCACTCGTCTCACCCTTCTCACCTCCATCTCCACCCACCCCACCTCCGCCACCACCACAGTTCAGTATGGCGAGTGTTATCAAACTACCAATATTCAGAGGAGTGGGGAATGAAGATCCGGAGAAATTCTAGTTCGTCAAAAGAGTAGTATGGGAAGCATAAGGCGCTGTGGATGACAATATCTGGAAGGATACACTAGTGAGCACGTTGTAGGATTGCACATTTACATGGCACCTCAAGCATTCTAATGACCATCCAAACGTAGGAATAGAAATCCAGACCGTGCCGAACAGGGAATTTAGCAGGCCAAAGTCGGAAACACAATCAATCATTGGGTTTAAGGAGATCACGATTCTCCCGGGTGATATCCCCTGGGATTTGGACCGAAGACTGAAGGATATGATTCGCAAAGCCAGTATGACGTTGGCAGATGGACAACACCACACATGGTTTGTAGCATCACTAACACTGCACTTAAGGATGGTGCTATCATAACAAAACCTTTCCACCCAGGCTGAAGCTTTGGAGATGGCAATGAGATTGCATGAAACCCCTATACAAGACCCTAGTCTGGGAATCCAACAAATCCACATGCAACTACAAAATCTGTGTCTTGAAATGTAGAGTTTGAAACAGGACAAGACAGCTCAGCTAGAGGCACGCGAGGAGGTATGGTGCATAAAATTCAAAGGCCAGGGGCATGACAAAGACCACTGTCCAGTGTTTGCAAATTATTTGGCAGGAGGAGGGTCGATGTCGTTAAATCCTGAGGCATAGGCAGGACCAAATTATGGTGTGTGATCTGTTAGATAAGAGGAAAACACACTACGAATAATTGTCATCTATTGCAAAAGTATACATAGACGTCTGAACAACTGTTTTATAACTTCTGTAGGTCAGTAGGCCATGATGAGTGCACCTGCAGAAGCTACGAACTAAAGATGGATCGCACTCCTTCCTACAAGGTGCAGACCGAAACGCAAGTCCTCGACCTGAATGCAAGAATTGTGCATGCTGGATTTCAGTGGCACGCTCGAGGTCGAGGTGGAACGGGACCAGGAAGGGGTTGTAGAAATTTAATTTGTTATAATTGCGGAGGGCCAGGGAACTATGCCCATGATTGTACAAACCCGACCAGAAGATCATGTTTGTATTGTACTCAGTTTGATCATGAGGCAAAAGATTGCCCTACACTGATAGCGAGACTGCATGAAAAAGGGGTACTTCAGCCCTCTCCAACTCAAAATCTACAAATGATGAGGTCTGAGCTACATGAAGAAGACTCGAATGTAAACATGATTCTTAGGAGTGATATGACCATTGGCGATGATAAAGGGAAGTAGTCAGAAGAAAGTACGTGGGTTCGCAAGGCTCCTACAAAGGAACCCAAATTTGATTTAGAACACGAGAAGGAGACATTCATGGAAGCTAAGAAGAGCTTCACGGAGGCCTCCACTTAAGGTAGTAGGGATCAACTAGAACCAAGAATGGATCCTTCAATGCTCACTACCTTTCTGGAGACATGCATGAAACTACTACATGATAGTAAGGTAGTAAAGGGACTAAAAGAACTTATCACTAAGTGTGCGGGGTCAGTAGAACTGTGCATGGTCTGGAAACTTGGAAAGTATAGATTATGCAAAGGAAGGGAAATTAGGTTGACTGCGCAAATAGGTGAATATGAAATGGATCAGGTAATCCTGGATCTCAGATCAGACGCGAATGTACTACAAAAACAAACACGGGAACGCATAGGCAAACCTACACTATAGTGGTCTCCTATTCATTTACGAATGGTGAACCAACAGAAGATCTTACCCATGGGAATATTGCAAGGGGTACCAGTAGATATTGAAGGTGCGAGTGTGCAGGGGGATTTTGAAGTGATAGAGATTGTTGATGATAGCAATCCATATCCTGTGCTACTAGGAATAGACTTGGCCACCAATATGAACGAATTCATAAATATGAAGAAGCGCAAAATGATCTTTAAGAAAATTCACTACGCATAGTAGTACCGCTAGATCCAACCAAAGGAGCGCGATACACTGAACTGGTGCACGATGAGGATAGTGATGACGATAATGATTGTATTTACAAGATAACTGCATGAGAAGAGGATTGGGTGAATTCGACTGCAGATGGAAGGATTTCGTGGGAGCACGAAAGCTCCTACACTTCAGATTCAAACGAAGAGATAAAGCAATTGTAGAATTGTCTTCACAAAGTAACAACGCTTAATTGCAACATGATGGTTAGATCACTACGCTGTGTGACAACAGAAGCAAGGGATCTGCTGACATATGATGGGTTGATAGTGGTGGATGAATTCCTGAGAAAATTTGAAAGCGTAGTACCAAAATAGCAGCGGTTTGATGCGCTAAACTGGACACTGCATGCAATGCCTGCACGATGGTGGGGTACACATCAAGGAAGTTTTGAGGATTAGTGCGAATGTAGAAGAATGATGTGCCTACGATTTGGGATACTGTAGATGTGACTAGTAGACAAATATGATGAACGAGATGATCCATGCACACACCTAACGAAATGGGCCAAGGTCTACGTGGAAGAGCCACAACCTGAATGGGTACATTTATTCTATCATACCCTGGATGTCATACCCATGAACTGGTATACTAAGATGGAGCTCTGCCGTGGTACGAACGAATGGGATTTCTTGCATGAGGTATTTCTGTTAACATTCACATTTGAAGATCGTTGGTTAGATACTATTGACAATGCGCTTTAGGCAGTAAAGGAAACTATCTTCAAAATACCCCAGGAGCCAATGGGAGTACTTCAGCCAGAATGGGTGATACAGTTGTGTTGCACACTATGGTGTTATAATGTAAATGTTAAGGAGGATGATGAGGACCCATGAAATATTAACATTTCAAAAATGGAAGGTTGTTGTGAGATTTACAGACTATCACTTGAAGACCCTGACATCACCACGATGCTAAAGATGAAGCAGGTCAACATTGGAATGGAGGTGGAGCTAAAGTACGCAATGCATGGGAACTATTGGGACGATGCCATGGTGGATAAGGTTGCTAAGTTACTCTGTGAATACCAAGAATTGTTCCCGACCAAAATTATGAACTTAAAAGGGATCATTGGCGACTTAGGGATGATGAAGATAACCCTGAAACCTGACACGAAGCCAATTCAGCAGCAACCTTACCACTTGAATCTGAAGTATAAAGAAAAGGTTCGCGAAAATTTTGATAGAATGCTCGTAGTCAAAATTATTGAGCCAGTGGAAGAATCCGACTGGGTGAGTCCTATGGTAGTATAGGAGAAAAAACAGAAGGGTGAAATAGGGATATGCATGGACCTCAGAAAGTTGAATGACGTCTGTGTACACGATCCATTCCTGACACCATTCATAGATGAAGTACTGGAGAATGTTGATAGTCAGGAAGCATACTCATTCATGGATGGGTTCTCAGGGTACCATCAGATCAAGATTGTGCTAGAAGATATGAGAAAAACGACCTTCACAACAAAATGGGGCTACTTTCAATACACCGTTATGCCCTTTGGATTGAAGAATGCACCAGCTATATTTTCGCGCCTCGTTGTGGCTCTGTTCAAAGAATATATCCACAAGTTCTTAGAAGTCTATCTGGATGATTAGGCTGTCTTTGGATTAGTTAAGCACCATGTAGCAAGCTTACGCTTGATGTTGGATACTTGCCACTGACACCAAATTGCATTGAACCTTAAGAAGTGCACATTCCTCATTCCCTTTGGAAACTTGCTAGGAAATGTGGTCTGCAAAGAAGGACTAATGGTGCACCCTGCGAACATTGACGTTATTCTAAATTTGGAAGCATCACGAAGTGTTAAACAACTGCACGCTACTTTGGGGCACGCTGGATAGCATAGGAAGTTCATTAAAAGGTATGCCCAAATAATTGCGTCAATGGACAAGCTATTGAAAAAGGATGTTACATATTGCTGGAATGATGATTGCATGAAGAGTTTGGATGTCTTGAAGGGGAAATTGGCCTTCGCTCCAAACCTGGTCTTCCCAAAATGGCATGTGGAATTTCATGTACATGTTGATGCATCGTGTATTGCACTAGGAGTTGTACTCACACAGGAGGGCAAGGAGGGTGTGGATCACCTGATTGCGTTTGCAAGTCAGCAATTATCTAAAGCAAAAAAAAACTATTCTACCATCGATCGTGAGGGGTTGGCAATGGTGTACGTGCTCCAAAAATACCGACACTATTTACTCAAAGGACATTTCAAGATGTACACTGACCATTCTGCTTTGAAATACCTGGTGGAAAACCCTGTGTTGGGGGGGCGTATATGCAGATGGATCTTGCTATTCCAAGAATATGATTTTGAGGTCATAGTCATGTCAAGACGCCTAAACGCAGGACCAGATCACTTGTCATGAATTTAGACAAGCGAGGAACCCATGAATTTGGAGGAGGGACTACCTGATGCACAGCTCTTTGCAGTGCACGTCGTAGATGGACACATCGAAGATATAATCCATTTTATAACAACAGGTACTGCACTGAAGGAATACTCAGTCCAACAGAGGAAGGAATTGGTGGTACACGTGGAGGAATTTTCTTTCATCGTAGGGCACCTCTACAAAATGGGCAATGATGAGATATTGTGCAGATACGTACTTGAATTTGAACGAGGTCAGATCCTCATGGAAGCACATGGGGGCACTGTAGGAGGACACTATCTAGGATGCGTGACTGCACAAAATATTCTTCGTGCAAGGTTATGGTGGCCAACTCTGCACTAGGATTTGAGAGCGCACTATAAGGCCTATGATATATGTCAAAGAACTGGAAAACCATCACGAAGGGATGAGATGATGTTAAATCCACAAATGACACTATAGCCATTTGAAAAATGGGAGATCAACTTTATGGGACCAATCAAACTTGAGGGAAAGATGGTTGTGCACTACATCATCACTGCAACAGAGTACCTAACATGATGGGCGAAAGCTCAGCCGATCAAGGACTACACGGCTGCTACGAGAGCAATATTTTTGTTCAAAAACGTGTTGAAATGATTTGGCTATCCAAAGATATTAATGAGTGATCGCAGAACACATTTCTTGAATGAAACCATTAGCACACTCACAGAAGAGTTCCAGGTGTATCATTAGAAAAGTACACCTTACCACCCACAAGCTAATGG
The DNA here is from genome assembly GCA_000404065.3 of Pinus taeda. Lineage (NCBI taxonomy): Eukaryota > Viridiplantae > Streptophyta > Pinopsida > Pinales > Pinaceae > Pinus > Pinus taeda. Next base: position 164,311 of record APFE030130821.1, read on the forward strand.
GACAATAGAGGCATTTAATAAAATATTGGAGATTGCGCTGACCAAAGTATGTAACACGTAGCGAAATGACTGGGACCTACGCGTACCTATCGTATTATGGTCGTACACGACAACATGCAAGAAATTGATGGGACAGATACCTTTCCAATTAATCTATGGCACGGAAGCTGTCATGCCGATGGAATACATTGTACCTAGTTTGCGAATAGCAGCACTCATAGGCATGACGAACCATGAAGCTCTAGAAGAGAGGCTCGCGGAATTAGAAGAACTCGAGGAAGAACAATTTCTGACTAGATTTCATCAGCAGGTACAAAAGCAGCATGAAAAGGCCTGGCACAGCTGCCATATCAAGTTGTGCACCTTCAAGGTAAACGACTTAGTGCTGCTGTATGACAGTAAGTTTGAAAAATTTGTGGGAAAATTTAGAATGCACTGGCTGGGACCATACGTGGTTAAGGAGGTCACAGATGGAGGCATGGTCCAACTAGTCAAACTAAATGGAGAACCCTTCCCAGGAAAAGTAAATGGCAGTCACTCGAAAACCTACACAAGTGGGCCAACTCTCTAACTAACCAGCTGAAGCACAGTCTTCATGACCCGAGGAACCAGATAAGGGCACGAGACTATAAACACACGCAACAAATGTCGGTACCAAAGAAAGGATATGATGCAAACACAAATGATTCAAAAGAAAGAATGCAAAAAGTATAATAAGCAGTAGCTCAGTGCGGTGTCGACATTCAGGATGTCAGGACCAGTTGGAGGGGCTCCACACCAAGATCATTGCACCAACAGAGTGACTCAGGGATGAGTCACAATGATTGTGTTGGGGCCTATTGGGCATGGAATCTCCCCACAACATGTTTTGGGGCTCAAAGCCCAAGTTTTGGTCAAATGTATTGTAAGACTCCGCGAAGTGCGGGTGTGTAGTGCGAAGTATAGGTTAAAGTCATTAGGTTGTCTGCCCTAAGTTTTCTAGAGTAATGTAATGTCATGTCAGCCTACCCATGGTCCGCGGACCATGGGATTGTATAAATAGAGCAAGGCTCTAAGTTGTAAAAAGGGGTGAAGAAGCTGAGTAGCAAAGATAGAGAATAGAGTAAGGGTATGTGTATTAGGTCGTTGTAGTAGGAAGAGGCTCTGCAGCTGAGTGTGCAGAGGCCTAGTAGAGTCCGCAACTGAGTGCGCGGACCCCTGCAGCTGAGTGCGCAGGGCGGTGTTGAGTCTGTAATCTTGAATGAAGAATAATAAAGATCAGTTGATTCCAATTTTCGTGCATCTGCTTGTGTATTGTCTTCCTTACATTTATACTATTTTTTTTATAATGCGCACTTATATGATTGCTGGATATACGGTTAATTATCACTAGTCTTACACAAATAAGTTAAGTAATCAGGTAATAACATGCTATATAGTGAGGAACTTGGTTATAATATGGATCGCGCCTCGAGTAGGGCTACATGAAGGCAGCATTGCAAGTTGCAAGGGACTAATAGGTGCACATAGTGACATGCATGCAAGGTCAAACTGCAAAGCCCCAGAAGCTCATCACACATCCCCAGGGTGCAAAAATCTGGTTCTAGCACCCTCCCATACTACTTCGGGTGAGACCTCAGTCCGCGCTCCACGGACTGTTACTAAAAAGGCCAGTAGTACTAGGATTTTCTTGGCTAAATCACCTCTGAACCTGGGTCAGGCCCATACAAGTCAAAAACCATGTAGAGGTTAGAAATTCGCCAAAGCCATGTCTTGGTTATTTGGTAAGTAATTTTCTTTGAAATTGTTTACATAGTAAATGATAGGGTCTAACATCTACAAATGTATTTTGTGGTGGTGTGAGAACCACTTCACTTACTAATACACTGGCAAGGAAAAATAAATATGCAAAGATATAAGGCAACTAGGGAAGAAGAGTCTAGACAGGAGGTATTTGGTCCTGAAACGAACCCAGAACATATTCCTACTTCCATAGTAGTAAATTTTGAATGAAAATATTCAGTTGCTACCCATTTTGAATCTCCCCTCATAAGGAAGACAACATCTTTTCTGAGTGGTCAACCTAAAAAGAATTCCTCATTAATCCTATTCAAGAACTAGAATTTCAAACCATTGATTCCAAAGAATATGTAGTTTACAAAGGTACCACTTCTTTCTGGTCCAGAATGGCTCATGAAGAAGGGGATTGGCCACACAGATGGATATGATGAGAAGGAAGAGAAAATGGTCACATTTGAATTCCCTATTAGGGAGGCTAGTGGAGCAACTTAGATGAAGAATATTCCTCCCTTAGCCTTGCATAACTTTTGTGGAGTTCCTAATGAAAATCCTGATGCCTTTTTGTTCGAGTTCGATGTGCTATGTAGGAGCTATGAATATTCTTCCAATGTTCAAAAGATGAAGTTGTTTCCTGCAGCATTGAATGATGCCGCTCTCAAGTGGTTTATGGGGTTGGCTTCAAACTCCATTACCACTTGGGCTGAACTGAAAAATATATTCTTGCAGAATTATCAAGATTATTGCAAGACTAGGGACCTCACAGAAGAAATTTTTTGCATGACTCAGAAGGAAGGGGGGAGTCTTGATGATTTGGTGGAGAGATTTCAGTACAATCTACAGAGATCGAAGCTGAATCAGCTAAGAAAGGACACTAAGAGAACAATTTTTCTCAGGGAAATCAAACCAGAATCTCTGGAGATTTTGAACTTAATGGGAGGAGGTGAAATATCAATGTTGGGCTATGATGAGGTATGTGAGATATGTCGGTGATATTCAAGAGGAAATTATAAAGTTGGAGGAGGAACAAGAGATGCTTCTTCTAGGCCTGTCAAGTTGGTTGTTGGAGCTGGAGTAACCAAAGCCAAAATGGGTAATCTATTTGAAAATTTTAAAACTAATATTCTTAGCACGTTATCTTCATAGTTAGATGTTTTGTAGGCTAAGAAGAAACAAAAGAAATAGGGGAACTAGAGAAAGCCCTGGCCATGTTCTATTTGAAATGCAGGAAGAAGCATGCCTTGAGGGAATGTCCTACAGATAGTATAGAGGTATGTCGAATCTATGAAGCTAAGCATTCCACTGATCAATGTCCTCCACTTCCTGAAATTAAAGCAACATATCTAGAAGATAAAGGGGTTGTCAATGCACTTTATGCAATGGCACCTCAAAGACCATGGCGACCACATGCTACAAGTATGTCTCAATCACATTATCAAGTTCCTTATACTCAAAATCAAATGTGGAATATTCCAATGCCCTGGCAGCCTTAGCCTCCATAGCAGCCTTGGCAAGGGAACTTCTCTTACTCTAGTGCATAGAATTTTCCCTCTCAAAAAACTTATCCACCGCATCCCACACAACAACAAATGATTAAACCTCAACAACAACAACTTCAATTGCATGCTCCACCAAATAAACCTCTTCCTACGCAACTTCCTAACTAGCCAGTGTCTAACCCCAATAATAAAAGCATCCAATCCACTCACAACATTGGATTGGTTACTTATCCCACTTTTCCTACCTTTTGTATTGCACCACAGTCACTGCAGGAAATTTATGTTCCTATGTCACTACATGAAATCCATCTTAGATCCGGAAAAGTGGTGACTCAGCTTAGAAGAATTGAAGAGATTGTGGAGGAAGGTACCCTAGAAATGCCTAAAGTTGAAACCACACCTGAACTAGAAAAAAAAACCTTCTTCAAGACCACAATAACCTTTCTCATGCCATACGATCTAGCCTCCTTTTCCAGAGAGGTTGGAAATGAAACTAAAAAATCTCGAGTTTGATCTAATGTCAGAATTGAGAAATGTGTGCATTAAGATCCCGTTGCTGCAAGAAATTAAGGATATCCCAAATTATGCCAAAACAATGAGGGAGCTATATACCAAAAGGCTAGGAAGACAAAAAGAAAGAACTCTATACAATTCAAGTAGGTGGAAAGCTTGCAAGTTTAATGTCTACCGAATTTGATACTGAAAATATGCAAAGCCTGGAATTCCTGTGGTTACCACCTTTATTAATGGACATCCTACAAAGAACACTTTAATTGATTTGGGTCTATCCATTAATGTGATGACTATGGAGACTTTATATCGAATAAGAACCTTTGACTTATTGCCTACTCCTACCATGTTAAAGCTAGTAGACAGGTCTAAGGTAAAGCCAGAGGGGGTATTAGAAGACATTGTCATCTCATTAGATTCTTAGAAGTACCCTGCAAACTTTTATGTTCTTCAACCCAAAACCAACTTAGGAGGGCATCCTTTGATCTTGAGGAGATTGTGGTTAGCCCTGAAGTTCAGCCTTCTCCCTCATTCTGAAAAGTTTTTAAAGATTCCTTTCTGGATATTGATGTCAGCCCATTATCCTTTCTTAATAAGTGGGAGAAACAAGAAGTGATGTTCACTCCACAACAATAGGATCTCCAAAAAATTGAAGTAAATCCAGACCAAGGATAGACATCAAAAACATTTCAAAAAGAAAATGAAATAGTGTTAGCAAATGCCAAAGGAAAAAGTAAAATTGAGGAATATACTTTTCAGGCCTTTCAAGACAGCTATCCAGATGCACAGGATCTGCATGATTTCAGTTGGGACAAAGAATACGAAAAGTTGATGGAATATAACTATCCCATGAGTCTTGAGAAGAAATCATTTGAAAGATAATTGTCCTCTAATGATGAGTTTGATGACTATGATTCTGATTGAAGTCTGAAAGGATACTGGTAGAATCTTTGTACAAAAGGAATATAGACTTAGCTAGCAATGTGATAATGTGGTCACATGTTGTAGCTAATTATTGTACTGGAAAAGTTGAGTAGACACCGTCGGTGAAATGAATACCAACAGGACCCTCAATTATTTCCCCTTTATGTCATGTATTAGATATGTTTAGATTCTCCAAGGTGATTATAAAAGAAGGATCAATGGAAAGAAGCCCACAAGGTTGGACGGAGAGCTTCTTGATCTTGATCTTTCATTGTAATCTTTCAAGCTCTATAAGTTTTTCTTTGAATTAATATCGAAGCCTACTGGGCCACCTGTCTAAGGATAGTTTCTGTCATCCAAAAGAACCTGGAACTATAAGGCAAAGGCATTTGGAGACCCAAGGAGAGAGGTCGTAGTGCTCGCATTTTTGGTTGAGGAGAAGAAAATTCGTGTTTTAGATTTGCTACTCAATAATCTTCATATCGATTTTGAAGTAAGTCATACTTTGCTTGAGTTCCCCTATTTGTGGTATCAGAGCCCTGTTTAGGTCCTTAAGTTTATAAACTATAGACAGAGCCTAAAGCCAGCCAGGAAGCCTTCGAAAAGCTCTTGTTATACAATTGTTGAGTAGATAAAAGTTGCTTTAGTCAATCTCTGGTCTAGTTTATAACCATGTCAAACTTTTTAAGATCATTCTCTAATATAGATAGATGAACTGTTACTGAAGTTGATTCTTGTTCTATTGAAAATGATCATATTGAACATGAAATAGTTGAATATCCAGAGCACTGGAACCCACCTGTGTTAAGTTCAAAGGAAATATATCAGGTTCCATCTCTGTTCAGTCTATCAAAGAAAAATTATCTGAAAGAAGTTGAGTTAAAAATTAAGATTTCTGGTCCTTCTATACGGATTGTTGGTTTGAGTTTGTTTTCAGAAGATGAGATTAAAAAATTCAAAAAATATGTTTCAGAGAAAAAGTTTGCTTATTTGTATTTTGGAGGGATAAATAGGACTAGCCCCATTGTTTCGTCATGGCCTTAATACTCCATGTATATCTGAAGTTTTTGACACCTGACATCAAAACTATGACCATACCCGCATAGGCACCATATTAGGAAATCTGTCTTCAGGTTGTCAATATGGTACGATTTATCCAGACTATTCTATTAGTCTATCTCATGTTCATCTAAAAGACTGTTGGAAATTATTAGTGGGTGTCCAAGGTCTCTAAATGGTAGAAGATAGTGAATTCCTTTCTATGTTAGTCCAAACATCTTTTCAGCTTACAAATACTATTCATCCCAAGCTAAAGCAACCTGTGCTAAAAGATTGTGTTACCATTGGAGTCAGTAATGCTCAACTAGAAGGAGTTACTTATGATAAAGAATCCCTTCCCAATGACTGGTATATTCAGTACAAATCTTTGGCATCAACAGACAATCCAAGAAAAAAAACAAGAAGAATGTCTGTAAGCGATGGTCGTATACGAATATTTCTTGATAGATCATCAATACCCTGACCAATCTTTATGCCCCAAAAACATGTTTTACCAGCCATTCCTGAAGTTGAGCAACCAATGACTAGTGGTCGCAAATCTGTGTCAAGAAATGTATATAGCCACCCATCCACAGAGTAGCAAATTAGGTAGCCTCTAAATTTCCTTCTTTTATCCTACCCTCGATAAACAATCAAAATAAAGCTCATGTCTTGAAAGAAGTCCCAAAATACCCGCACATTGAAGAAGATTTATATGCTGCAAATACCAGTGTGTATATTCTTGATTTAGATAATTCCTCCAATCATGAAGAGTCAATTAGGATATGGATTGGTGCTCTGTATCAAATGCAGGTCACCACCAAATTAGACAATTTTCGTATTATGGTCATTGCCGAAAAAGAATGGTCGGCATTGTATATGATTGGTGGATAGGACCATCTGATGAAGAAAGAAGAGCTCTCATGGAAGCAGGACTGACCACTCTAGAGATTTTATTGAAAACTCAATTTGTACCTGAGCCAGTAGATGAGAAAAAATAGTTGCTCAGAGACTTAATTCGTACGGAATTGAAGGACTTAAAGTATCTTGATCAATTTGGTAAAGATATTATGGCAAAAGTTTTTAAAGCAAATCTTTCCAATGACATTGCTCGAAAAGTTGCATTTTTATCTAATCTTCCAGGTAACTTAGGAGATTTAATCATGAAAGATATAGATGTTCAGAATAAACACATCGATCAAATCTATTTGGTTGATCTTCTCTTTAGATGTACAGAAAAGGTTAAATATCTGTGTTAGCAAAAGAAAGAACATGATATTACACCTAGTTCATAGGTTTGCAAAACAATGCTGCCCTAGACACCCTTTAGAAAGAAGAAGAAATCAAAGAGATATGGAAAATTCAGACCCAAAAGAGTCTCCAACCCCCAGAAGCCTTTCGAAAAATTTAAATTTCTGAAAAAGAGAAAAAATCCAAGAAACAACAACTGTTGTTTCATCTGCAAGCAAGAAGGCCACTTTGCATGTAAATGTCCAAATAATTCCTCTTCTAAATTAAAAGCTTGTGTTGAAATTGAGGAATTTCAATATGATTGGTCTTTAGTTGCTTTTGAAGATGAAGTTTCTGATGTATATATCTTGACAGAAGCTTCAGATGATGAAGATTTTAGCCCTCCTAATGTACAAAAGATGAATATTTGCCCTTGTTGTACAGAAAATGATTTTTCAGAGGAATTGCATTATAGTGATGAGACAGATACAAGTGAAACTGAAGAAACGGAGGATATTACAGATGTTTCCAATGATGAATCTGATGCTCCATTAGTTGCTGAATGATTAATGCAAATAGGTAAGTAGCCCATCCAAAAATTGCCTGAACTTAATTCTTTTTGTCCATATAAAAAGAATACTGCTACCTCTACCAGTTTTCCACTTCAAGCACTTAATAGAGTAGAAGATAATGCTCTATTAAAAAATATTATCAAAACCAATAGTCTGATCTATATTCCAGTCCAAGTCGAACTTCGTAATGAATGGATAAACGTAGATGCTTTCATTGACACTGGAGGATCTAATAATTTGGCTCGACCCTCTTTATTTAAATCTCTTTGGAAACCACTCCAAAACATTCTAGTGTCTAAAACCGTTGGAGGATCTATTCAGTTAACACATTATGTGGATAATATTCCTTAGAAAGTTGGGGGGAGTATTGTTAAAATTTTTGCTATTCAGCATTTTGATCCATCTGCAAGTTTAATTCTTGGCATGCCTTTTATCAAATTTGTACTACCAGTTACTATCAGTGAAGATAAGATGATAATCAATTTGAAAAAGAAAGCTATTGCTGTGCCTAGGCTATCTATTGCAAATTCTGAGGCAAGAAATGAAAATAGCCAAAAGAAAATCGGCATGCGCAAGCCCCTCAAAGACTCCAACAATTGGCAAGAGGTTCTGCAATTATATGAGAAGCAAGTGGAGTCAAAACAAAAGGCTTGCATTGACCCAAAATCGTCAAGAGAGAAAATTGATATACATAAAAGATTGCTAGAAAGCTGTTCAAATAATCCCCAGCAATTTTGGATAGTTGAGAGTCCAAAACAAGAGATAGTGACTCTACACAACAATGGAGTCAAAGGAAAATTAATCCCATGCACCCCAGCAGATGAACAAGAAATTAAGAAACAAATAAGTGAGTTGCTCAGTATGAACCTTATTGAACCAAGTATGTCTCACTATTCTTGTTTAGCGTTTCTGGCTCGAAATCACTCAGAAATAGTCAGAGGAAAACCCAAGATGGTAATCAATTATAAGCCTCTGAATGCAATAACTCAGGGTTTTCATTACCCTTTACCAAGACTAGAAACTATCATCCAGAAAATCCAAAACAATAAAGTATTCAGTAAGTTCGATATGAAATATGGATACTACCAAATACAGATCCAGGAAGAGGATAGACACAAAACTGCCTTTACATGTCCTGTAGGTTTTTATTAGTGGAAGGTGGTTCCATTTGGCCTTAAAAATGCTCCCGCATTCTTTCAGAGATGAATGGATTTTATTTTTGGGAAGTATGATTTTATTGTAACATATATTGATGATAATCTTGTACATAGTCCAGATCTAGATACACATTTCAAGAATTTAGAAATTTTTATGAGTGAAGTTCAAAAGCATGGTATAGTCCTATCTGAGAAGAAGATGGTTTTATTCCAAGACAGTATAGATTTGTTGGGAATTAATGTTGTTAATGGGTAAATTCAAATGCAGCCCTATATTCTTACAAAACTGTCTCAGTTTCCAAATGAATTAAAAGACTCTAAAACTATTCAAAGATTTTTAGGTGTCTTGAATTATGTGCACAGATATATTCCCAGATGATTAGAAAAGATAGCTCCAATTCGAAAACATCTTCGAGAAGGATGGTCAACAGAAGCCACTGTAGTAGTTAAGGAACTCAAATCAGAATGTCAACAGCTTCCCAAGCTTCAACCACCAGGTGATGGCCTTCTGATTTTACAAACAGATGCTTCTGATGAATTTTGGGCAGTTGTTCTTTTTGATAGTAGGAGGAATGAAGATGGAAAAGAAGAAGAAATAATTTGTGCATATGCATCAGGTGAATTCTCTCCTAGCCAAAAGAATTATTATATTGCTGAAAAAAAAAATTTCGCAATATTTAATGGGATATAGAAATTTGAATTATATCTATCACTAGTGAAATTTCTCATAAGGACTGACTCTATGAATTTCAAATATTTCTTATCTTCCAAAATTTCACGAAAACTTGCTAGAGGAAGATTACTCTCCTAGTAGATTTGGTTTCAACAATTTGATTTTGATGTTGAGTGGATTCCAGGCAACTCTAATTTTTTAGCAGATTCTCTAACCAAAGACATGAATAAAGCTTTTGTTTCAGCTCTACAAAGTTATTTTATCCTACCAGGGAAAGGACCTCAGGACGATAATTTTAGCACATTTGTTGACAGGTTCAGAATTCTTGAAAATCATGCAAATCATTTAACAGAAGAAATCAAGAAAGTGGTGAAGATCTATTTTAAACATTTGTATGATATGTGGTCTTCTCAATTCACTGCAAATATGATTTGGATCTTAAAAGTATTAAATTATTATCAGTTGATTGAGGAGTGGATTTTGCTTTAAGAATATATACAGGAGCCCAAATGCTAGATTTAGAAGCCATTCCAATCAAAGTAGACTTAGAAAGATATCTTCGGTCGTTAATGATTCCTGACATTTTTGAAGAACTAGAGGCATCCTTTTTACAGAGAAATGATGGAAAATATGCTCCTATTGATACTTTCCCTCAATATGAAATTTTTGAAAACTTTGCTAATTGGGAGAACAAGGGAGGATTTTGTAGAAAAAAGGCATCTATAAGAACATCCTAGTGTGTTGAACGAACACTACAATACCTAAGGACTTTCTCATCTCCTTGGGATTATCAGAGTTTAAGATTTCAAGAACAAATTTCTCCAAATCCATTTTCACAGGTTTTCTGTCATGAAGTCATAGGAGAAATTAAGACCAGTAATAATACTAAAAGGATTAAACAACTAGCTCTTTGGTTTAAAGATTTTGGGATGTTGAAACTGTTAGAGTCGGTCTTGTCAGTCCTCCATCATAGACCAAAACTCTTTATGCATTTCATTTTTAGGAGTCACGCTCCATTCACTCAGCTGCATTCCGCTAGGGGCATGCCATAATCTGACAGAAAAGGTCTTATTAGTCAGTTCCCCTCATGTCTGGCACCTAATGGCTCAGGTCTTTTGTCAAGGTTCACTAAATTCCATGACAGTCAATGTTCAATCCTTTACCGGACGAGAGTCGTTTTCAGTCATTAGGTTTAGGGATTAGATAAATTGGACTTCAAACATGTCCAATAAAGCCATGCAGACCTGAGGGAGGCCCTTACAAAGTTATGATTTAGAGATCTTCATTGTCATGTTGACAGATTGCAACTGTTCTTCTAAACTCTGTTTTGAAGAAAAGTCAAACAGTGTGTCATTTGTGATAAAATTTTCAAAAAAGTCGCCAGTTGATTTCTTGAGGTACAGTCATGGTTTCCTTGGCCAAATTCCATGTCACGCGACCCCTGCAAAAGTGCCAAAAAATTTCATCATTTGAGCTAAAAATTCAAAGGGAAAAGTGAAATTCAGTGTTGCTTTAAGTTAGTGAAAAGAGCCAAAATGAAACATTAGCAAAGTGGGCTTTTGAAGAAGAAAAAATTAAACCCATGACTTAAGAGTCTTTAAATAGAGGTTTCCACAAGCAAACAAGGTCATTGTGCAAATCAAGGCCATAGAGAAATAGTGCAAAGTCATTGGGAGAGCAAAGTGCGTGTTTGGAGTGAAATTGGAGGCATTTTCCAGAGCGCGGTGCACACACAGAGGGGCGCGGTGCACATACAGAGCGTGGCGCACACAGAGCCACCCCAAAGTGCAAAGTTTACAAGGGCGCGGTGCATATAAAGAGTGTGGCACACTGGGTTTGTCGCGCAGCGCACACCCACAAAGGCCCGAAATCGTGCCAAATTGCCTCAAGTTTCCTGTGAAACCCCTCAAATCGACAGGTAGGCTCTATATCGTGGCTTGCTCATCAAATTTTGTGAATGTTATGGTGGTTCATGGCTATGTATAATTGCAACAAAACTCATAAAACCAACCACTATAAAACACCAAAGCCATTGTTGCTAGGGTTGGATAATTGTGGTGTTGATGCCAAGGCTCCTCTTTCACCTCTCATCTTTTCCCTCCTCTCCATTTTTTCCTATCCCCCCTTTCTCATTTTTTCCTATCCCCCCTTTCTCATTTTTTCCTATTATCCCTACCCTAAAACACTACCAAACCCTATTCCCTATCCCTCCACTCACTAGTCAATATAAACCCCAAAACCCTACCCTATCAAATCCCCAAACCCTCCTCCATATCCCTAAAAAAAACTTCTACCCATAACCCCTATTCCCATCATATTATTCCCCTCCTAATACTCCCTTTTTTCATTGTTCTCCTTGGTGGCAGATATCACAACAACACCTAGTTTCACACCATCATCAAAGGGTAGCCCAAGCACAGTACACACAGCAGTCATGGCATCTGAGCATTCATCAGAGTATGAGATGGAGACACAAAGTGATTCATCCTCGAAAGAACAGGCTCCTAGGAGACATCACAAGAGTGGCAAACGTGTTAGGGATGAGCCAACCACCCTCACAGAACTACAAGCCTGCCCTCTTGCTATGTCATGCTTCCAGCATCTATCATGTTTTGAATTTTGTCAAAGGGTGGCTAATGTTAGAGTTCATCATGAGTTGGCCCGTCTTTTTGTGCTTCACCTACATGGAGGTCACTCTAACTTGGCTAGGGTCACCTTCAAATTGACACCCGAAACTATCTCATTAGCAACCGGCATACCAAATGTTGGAGAACAGTGGCACAAGAAAAAGAAGGTGGATAGGAAACATTATGAGCCTTACATTAAGGCCAGTTTCATGAGGCAGCTCACAAGAGTCTTTCCATTCAGATATTTGAAAGATGAATATGCTCCGCTCATGAAATTGATCATGAAGTACTTTAGCTGTGAGGGGAGGTTCTCTAGTCTATATGCCTATCACATCAGGTTTCTAATGCACTTTACGAGGGTGCGGATGATGAACCTCCCATTTTTCATTTGCAGGAACATAGAGAGGATGAACACCTTCATGCAGTACAAGACCCCTCAGAAGCAATTTAACAGTGTTTATCACTTTTCTCTTATCTGGATTTTGGTGGATCATTAGTTGGGATTGCAGGGCATTGCTTTGGAGGACTTCATCTCCCGTGACTTCTTCAGCACTTCACAGGTATTATCAGAGGTTGAGCATGAGATAGGTGGTCCTTCTCATCAGTATGAGCGCCATGAGACCACTACTATGCTAGTATTCGTCACATATCAGAGAGGCAGTAGGCACTTGTTTGTAGCAGCAAAGTGAGTGTTATCTCCAACCGGGGTGGAAGGGGCCTCACTTCTGGCATTGACAACACAGGTACAGGACAAGGGCAAGAGGCCCATGCATGACTAGGGGCCATCAGGTGAACAGGAGGCCGACTTCATCCTCATTTAGGATGATGATGTAGATGTGGAGAGTGCCAAACTTAGGATGACCATCCAGGAGTAGAAAACAGAGATCCAAGACTTGTCACTCAATTTGGAGAGGGCCAAATGGATCATCAGGTATTTGGAGCAGAGGAACAAATAGCTTGAGGACCAGCATGAGATCATGGAGCTGCAAAGCATCCGTGAGAATTGCCAAGCTGCCCAGCATAGGAGGATCGAGCTGACTCCCTTGGAGCAAGAGATTAACAATGATCGTGAGTCTTGGCTCGCACGTATCAACATCCACCTTAAGAGACTTCTGGAGAAGGCTGACAGAGACAAAACCATACTGAGGTGGATGGTTTATCATTACAGGGCATAGAACACGAGTTCAAAGGCTCAGATAAGGAGCTTGAAAGCAAAATTGAGCAGAGCAACAAAGAGGAAAAAGAGGCAAAAAGAGCAAGATCATCTTCGAATCTTGGCTGAAGCCTTTGTGGCCCAGCATTGTACCTCTTAGAGAACCTCCAGCCCAAATTTCAAGAAATTTGGGGCAATTTTGGTCACATGGAAAATTTTTGGTCATAACACAGGTTTTTTCTCTCGCGCGGCGCTTAGGATTGGGGGCTCCAAATGACAAATGGTTTGCATTCTTGGATTCATCATGCAAAATCACGACTACTAGTGCATGGAAAAGAAATTTGGGCATGATTTGAGTCTCCAGGAGGTAAAAAACACTCAAAAAATGACCTCTCTGCCCCTATTTTGACACACAGGAAGCAGTCTTGGGAGAATGAAGATTTGGAGGGGCAAATGAGCACCAAATTCAGAAATTCCACTTGGGTTGGAAAGTAGACAGGCCAGGATTTCCAACAAGCACACTTGGGCACAATTTGGATTTCCAACAGCCTCCAAAGTGGCACAGTGCATATAGAATTGGGTGCGGCGCATATAGAGAAAAAGGCCAAATTCACCTCCATTTCGCGAAATTTCGATTCGCCACTTTCTCCAAGTGGGCCTGCTCATCTACACTTCACTTTTTTTGGCAACTAAGGCAAAGTTTAAAGAGTTTGGCTTCTATCCAAGTGGAAAAGGAAGGCAAATAGTCACCCAAGCCATTTGTCATTTTTGTAACGCTGCACTTGTAGCTAGTGGTTGGCTTTCCATCTCCATTTTGTAATGATTTGAGAAACTCCCCAACTCTTGGTCGTTCTATTTCCTCATGGCATAGTCTATTTATTGTATGCAAACCATTTGCAATGGTTGGTTGGTTTGTAATTTTCCGGGAGATGTGGGAAAGAAACTCTGTTTCTTCATTGTATATATTGACAGAGGATTATGAAAGGAAACGGCTCTGTTTCATGAGATTCATGTGGTTGTGAGTGTAGCAAATGTGTTTTTCCTTATGTTTCATATGTATTTCATTATGTTTCATAGTTCATTCATATTCATTTCCAGTGAAATTTTCTGAGTAAGATAAGGTAGAATTCATTTTTATTGCTCTGCTTATGGGAAAGTTTCAGGTTGTGTGTTTTTCTTCTGTTGAAAAGGATTCATGTACTTATGCCCTTTTCACCCTCCTAATCAATCTCTCCATTCCGCGTTATTTCAACTAAATTGCTATACTTTCCACCTGTCTTGCCTCACGAAGTAATCTATGCCTTTGTATTAAATTCTCTGCTCATTGTTGTTCGTTGGTCCCATACATCCCAGAAACTCAGTCATTCATAAAAAATTGCTTCTTATATCCATATTTACTTACTAGCCTAAGATAAATATTTCACTGTAAGTCATCTCAGACTATATCGTTTTGATTATTCACTGAGCATGACACGGAGAGAGCCCTCTCCTATTCTGGTAGGGCTAGCTACTAGACTGAGCGTGGTTTGTGGTTACCCTAAATTTTGCCTTCCTTCGGCCTAAGGTGAATTTAGGTGCTAACATAGTGGCGACTGCACTAGGGAGCAAATTAATCCCCTTACTTCTTGATAATTCTAAGCTTCCGGATGATAAGTTTAGGATTTGATACGCTGAGTGAGTTGGTAGTGTCCTTTGATTTTTCTCGATAGCACGCTGGCTTCTAGAAGATATACCAGAGCTAATCCAGACCCAGATCCTCTGCACATCTACGAAAATCCCAATTTGATTCCAAGAATTCGTCATCAAGGAAGCTCTGTATCTCCCGTGTTTAAATCCCATTCATGCCCTGACATTTTTGAATATCTTGAGGAGCTAGATTTTGATGAGCAGTTTGAAATATCGTTGTTCGAGACCAAATCTGAAAGGGTGGTTGACTCTACTGTCCACAATCCACAGTTTCTTGTAGACTTGGAGACGGAAAGGGCTAACCGGTCAATTGATAATTACATTGTAGCACAGCTTCAACCTCTAATTGCTAGCCCCCTACAAACTATGCACACTCCTCCAACAGCTCCAAGGCCAAATCCACCAAGGGTGATGGCTGCTCGTATTGCACCTCTTGTGCTGCCTCAAGTTTTAGATGATATGCCCACAGATTATCAAAGCAAAATCCCGTTTTTGATGGCACTCCTAAAAGCATTACTGCTCAACAACATGTGGACAGAATGGCAGATTTCTATGAACTTCATGAGATCGATGCAGAGAATGTGGCAATGAGACTCTTTGTACAGACATTTGCAGGGGAAGTGAGGAAATGGTTCAGAGGTTTGCCGGCTGCACGTATTGTTACCTTGGATGACCTACAAAGACAATTTTTAAACCGATGGGAAGTGAAAAAGAATCCTCTTCAAATTTTGGCTGAATATGAGCAAATTAAACGAAACGCTGGTGAGTCGGTCCAAGACTACTGCATTAGATTCAATTCAGTTTATAATGAAATTCCAGATCATCTAAGGCCACCTGTGGGACTAGCCATGGTGAAGTTTCTGGATAGTTTTGATGCTGACATGGCTTATCAATTGAGAGAGAGAGAACCGGCCACAATGGAAGACATGCAGAAGATAGCGGTCAACGTTGAAGCAAATCTGCTGACCAAGAGAGCTAGAGCAAAGGCAGAAAAGAAGGTCACCGTAAAAGAAGAATCTTCCTCGGTAGATCAACTACTCCGGAAGGTAGAGCATATGCTTGAAAGGGTGAAACTTGACAAACTTGAGCCACAAGTTAGAAATCCTAACTTTCGTGGCCAGCAACAACCACAATATAGAATAAGATAGAGAGATCAGCGAGCCCAAGAGCAGACAACACAATAGCCAGTACAAACACCTTTGCAGCAAAATTTTTTGCATGGACCGGAGTTAGATGAGGACAGGAATATAATAGGTGAAGAAAACCACCTCTTTACTCATGATGATTTGCCTATTTATCTCACTGAGGATGAGGAGTATGCAAAAAGTTCGTCTATACACAAAGATGTAGATTTCATTCTAGCAAATGACACCATCTTGGAGGAAGAATCAGATGAGTACCAAAGGGGCTACATGAATGCTCTGTCCGCCCAGCAGTAGCGATATTCACTTAGAAAGAGAGATGTGTCGTCAAACCAATTCAGAAAAGGAAGGAGGTTGAAGCATCAAAGAATGATTCATCAGTGGCACAAAGGAAAGGAAAGGAGGCGGTTGGTCCGAAGAGTAGCAAATCATCATCAGCAGAACAATCAAATCAGCAAATTGCATTGAAATAAAAGGAAAGGAAAGAAATCCCAGTCAAAGAGGTAGAAAAGGCTCCCGCCTTTAATTTAGAGAATGAGATTTCTAAATTGAAAGTATCCATTCCCTTGACTGAAATAATGAGGAACAACAGTTATAGAGGGCAAGTATCTAAAATGTTGAATTTGGACCCAATGTCCGACATGGTGAATGTTGAAGATGATCAACCTGAAATGATTTTTGGGCCAGCATCAAATGGTGAGTCTCCTCATAGTGATGTGCCACCTTTTTATATCAGTTTGAGATTGTATGATTTTGTGTTACATAATGCCATGTTCGATTCTGGAGCTTCTCACAATCTCATGCCCAAGGCTATCATGGATAAGCTGGGTCTGGACATCACTCGACAACACCATGATCTTTATTCATTTGATTCCAGCAGAGTAAGATGTATAGGAATCATCAAAGACTTGGTTGTGAGTCTGGATCAACTCCCAATGAAGAATGTTTTGATGGATGTTGTTGTAGTAGATATTCCTCCCATGTTTGGCATGCTTCTTTCCAGGTCTTCGGTAGCAAAATTGAAAGGGACACTACATCTAGATTTCTCCTATGCAACGATTCTGGTGTTTGGCCAAATGAGGAAATTGTATCGGGAACAAAAAATGAAATACATGATTACAAGCAAGGAGAAACCAATAAATCATCCAATTAATTATGTACATACAGATTTAGAGTCTTTTCTTTTGTATTCATGTAGTTTCAATGATATCGATAGTCAGTTAGTAGAAGCAGATGATATTCCAGAAATAATAGAAAATTTCAGAGGAGTTTTAGAGAAAGAAGGACAAGAACAACAGAACACCATTGAGCGATCAGCTGAAAGTAATGGACACCAAGCAGAAAAAGCAGAGCAAACAAATTTCCAGCACTTGCAAGAGGAGGAAGAAGGTTTGTGGACCATGGATTTCGATGGAGCAGTGGGAAATGATGGCGCTGGAATTGGAATTTGGGTACGCAATCCTCTCTCTGCCACAAACAAGGTGCCTAGTAACGTGCGAGTATGCTCTTACAAGTTGGCTTTTGATTGTTCAAACAATGAAGTTGAGTATGAAGCTCTGATTGCTGGCCTAAAGATTCTAAGAAAGCTAAATGCTAAGAGGATTTCAGTATATGGCGACTCCGAATTGGTGATTAAGTAGGTCAGAGGCGAATATCAAGCAAAGCATCCTAGGATGCAGGCTTACCGTAATGCAGTTCTAGACATCCTAAAATTATTTTCAGAATATACCTTGACATGTGTGTCTCGTATACAAAATAGTATTGCAGATGCTCTGGCTAAGGCAGAAAGTAGTTTGAAGATCCCAATGATCTCTAGCAATAAATTCGAAATCCATGTCAAGCATTGTCCGACTGCCCCGAACAATCAGAGATATTGGCAAGTTTTCCAAGATGATGAGGAGATTGATGATTTGCTGCAAAACAAAGGCAAGTTCAGAGAAACCTCAATTGATGTAGAAAATGACGATGGTAAAAGCAATGGTACAGATGATGTGCAGATCAATTAGATGGACATGTTGCAGCTAAAGAATAACGTTATTCCTAAAGGCTTGATACCTTTAGAAGAACTCTTTGATCAAGATGATGTAGCCTGCAAGCCAACATTGCAGCCAACAGAGAAGGGTGTGGAAGAGGTCAATATCGGAACAGCTGCTAATCCTAAATTGGTAAAACAATCCAAAGTATTGCCACCAAAGATCAAGGACAAATATATCAGTTTGTTGTCTTCATTTGCAGATGTGTTTGCTTGGGACCATTCTGACTTAAAGACATAAGATACCAATATAATTCAGAAAACTATGCCCATCAAGCCCAATCAGAAACCATTCAGACAGAAGTTGAGAAGGCTAAATCCAAAGTTGTTGCCATCTATTAAAAAGGAGATAAACAGGTTGTACAAATCAGGAATCATTGTTCCCATCAGATTTTTGGATTGGATCTCTAATTTGGCACCTGTACAAAAGAAGACAGGTGAGATTCGCTTATGCATTGATTTTAGAAATCTCAATAAAGTTTCATTGAAAGACAAAAATCCACTGCCCAAAATGGACCATATACTTCAGCAATTAGTGGGAGCATCTCGTATGTTATTCTGGATATAACCAAGTTTCTGTCCATGAAGATGACCGAGACAAGACAGCGTTCACCACTCCATGGGGAACCTTTCATTACGCTAAAATGCCTTTCGGTTTGAAGAACACAGGTGCCACATTTCAGCGTGCAATGGACTTGGCTTTTGCAAATGAGAAGGATGTCTTTTTGGTGGTGTACCTGGATGATTTGACAGTGTTTTCCAAATCTGATGAAGAGCACATGTACCATCTAAAAACTGTCTTCCAAAAGTGTAGAAAATATGGCTTGTCACTGAATTCGAAAAAGAGTTTGTTCACCATGGAGGAAGGCAAACTACTCGGGCACATTATCTCAAAAGATGGCAATCATATTGACCCAGCATGTGTACAAGCGATTCAGCAAATCGATCTGCCCCAAAATAAGATTGTTTCCCTGCACGGCACTGCCATTGCATCTAAAGTTCACCATTTTGAACGGGCACGCTTGCAGGTCTCGAGGTTGAAGACAGATCTTGCTTTCCTGAAGAGATGCAGAGACTCCGTAGTTATCCCGGCTTTCGCTCAGATCAGTCATCGTCTCCACACTCCTTCTAATCATGGAGTGTTCGTAAAAGCCAGTCTTGCCCTGGTAAGGTCTGAAATTAATAGGGTTAGGAGAGGACTAAATCAGCTCTCTCAAAACCTTTTGTTCTCTCACTTGGAACTAGCGAATTTGATCTCTCCCTCCCTATGGGCCAGAATTGATGCCTGCTCTGCATTAAAAGCTGTTCGTTTGGAGGATATTAGAGGGCATAAGCAGGCTTCGAAGTTTCAGGCCCTAGCTCAGAGTTCTGCAAAGGATCATTCGTCGGTGGATGGTTCTCGTAGCCGTATCTCCGTTTCTCAAATATCGACCCTCCATTCTTGGGTTTCTTCCATCAGTCAAGATGGCTCTAGTGATCGCTCCAGTCAGTCAAATTGTCGTGCGGATCACACAGAGCGATCTGGTGGCTCTGGTTTGGAGAATCCCCCTGTCGCCGTGGAGCATTCTGAGTGTGAAGATTCTTGCCCTTCTGATCGTCCCCATCCATTTGCAGGCAAGCGCAGTCCAAGGTTTGCGAAGGCCAAGGATGCGCAATTTCAGTGCAGTATCGAAGATGGGGTTGTTTCGGCCCCCTCTCTCAGCAAAAGTTCGTTTCTGAACGGTCGCATCAGCTCTCAGGTACGTTGCCTTTCGGTGAGCAAAGAATCGGTCGATGCTGGCTCTGACCGGCAGGCAAATGACATGTGTGGACCGATTGTGCATGAATCTGAGGACAAGGGCAGTAACATCGTAGGTGGCAGAACCGTAGCTGGGGCTTCATTCTCCCCCGCGCGAAGGGATGATCCTCTGCTAAGTCCGAAGATCCTATGTGATAATTCGACCAGGATGACCAGGGAAATCTGTGAGGTCCCGCCTTCAAGCTCGAGCCCGCCTGTGGGAACAGCTTCCGGTGCCGAGGTCTCGAGATCGGTTCCATTACCCAGCTGCGTCGTTTTAGCAGGCGATTCGAAGCTCACCGAGGAGGATGATCGATGCTCTGGTAATGAGTGCAGCGTCAGATTGGTAAGTCGTTTTAACGGTTTGTCTGTTAATCGCCGCGGTAAGTGTTTTATAAACGAGGGTTCCTTTTTTAAAGATTACTGTAGTTATAATAATAATAACGACTCAGATTACTGTAGTTATAATAATAATAACGACTCCAAAGCCGTAGATTATGATTTGAAAAACCGCTCTACCGTGGGCATGAATATCGATCCATGCGTCAGCAATAACCATAATCTCGTTAGCAAGAATAAGGTTAAAAGGAATATGAACATTAATAGCTTATGCAATAACCATGACACTAACAATAAGAACAACATATATAATAACCAAAATATTCACAATATTAATACAGACATGGACATTAGCAATAAAATCATTAAGGATGTAAATAATCGATTCAATCCCATGATTAAGGGAGCGGATAATAATATGGTGAACATAAATATTTATAATAATGAGGGTAGGTTATTTGGTAGCGATAATAATGAGGGGGATAACAATAATAAGCATAACCATAAGAAGAATAATATAAATAATGATTCGGTCAAGTCTAGGAATATTAATGATAACATTATTGGAGAGTCAGATAATGACAATATAATTCTTAATATTAATGTATCTGATATTAACAACAAGATTAATAATAATAATAGGATTCATAGTGATAGCTGTAGCATTATTGATGATATTGTAGGTGAGTCCAATGTGACTTTATTATGTCCGGAGGGCAATAAGGGTCCTGGCGGTATAAGTGAGCAAGAGGACCTTTCCAAAAAGGTCTCTCCCCCCTCGCGGAATAATAAGGAAGTTAATCTTTCTAGCTATTCCCTCTCCCCGGCTGTTTTTGGTCTTCTTAGCAAGGGCCTGAACTTTGCCCTTACCCCTAGGAAAATCCCTGTAGATGACATCATTTGTGATGTGGAGCAGGGTATTAGAGATCTGCCTGATAATATCAAGGATACTATCAGGCAGGATTGTGCAGTGGTCCTTAGGAAGGCTAAACCGCCTCGAAGGAACCTCGGCAAAGAGGAGATAGCTGCCTTAAGATCCTTAAACCAGAATGAGGACATTGTGGTCCTTAAGGCGGACAAAGGAGGGGCGACGGTCATCCTCAACAAAGAGGATTACCGAAGCAAGATGTTAGATCATCTTCACAACAGTGGTAGTTACAAAAAACTTGCCAAGAACCCTCTGAAGAAAATCTCTAAGGCAGTGGCTCTCGCTATCAAGTCAAGCAACTCAGTGGGGGCCCTGTCCCGTAAGCTCATTGCGAGCAACCCCATCACTCCTAGAATTTATGGGGTGCCTAAAATTCACAAGGAAGGGGTCCCTCTGAGGCCTATTGTCAACACCATCGGGGGTCCAACCTACCTTCTAGCCAAGTTCCTGGCTCTTAAGCTGAAGCCCCTTGTGGGCCGTACGGAGTCCTTCGTGAAGGACTCTGCATCCTTCATCTTGGATCTCAAGGACATTAGGCTGGACCCGGAGGACATTCTTGTCAGCTTCGATGTGGTCTCCTTGTACACGTGCATTCCCATCAGAGAAGCCATGGAAGTGATATATCGCCTAACAGATCCAGACACCGCGCATATTGTTGAGGTTTGTCTCACTTCCACATTCTTTTGCTTTGAAGGGGAGTTCTATGAACAGACCTGTGGCGTTGCCATGGGTTCCCCCCTCTCCCCGATCGTGGTAAATCTTTTTATGGAAGATTTCGAAGCCAAGGCTCTTGCCTCGGCCCGTCTCCTTCCTAAGCTGTGGAAAAGATATGTAGATGACACTAATGTCATCTGGCCCCATGGCCATGAGGAGCTGGATCGCTTCCTGGATCACCTCAACGACCAGTCCTCAGCTATTAAGTTCACCATGGAAAAGGAGGTCAATGGCAGCCTCCCTTTCCTGGATATTCTTATTTCTAGGAGGAAGGATGGCTCTCTCTCCCACGCAGTGTTCCGTAAGAAGACAAACATAGAGCAATATCTTCACGCTGATTCCCATCATTTCCCTGCTCAGAAGATGGGTGTTCTCAACACCTTGGCTACGCGTGCCCTCAGGATTTTGGAT
This sequence comes from Pinus taeda, assembly GCA_000404065.3. Taxonomy (NCBI): domain Eukaryota; kingdom Viridiplantae; phylum Streptophyta; class Pinopsida; order Pinales; family Pinaceae; genus Pinus; species Pinus taeda. The sequence goes on from APFE030130821.1 coordinate 186,499, forward strand.
AAAGAAAACCTGGATAGGGAGAGAAACCACCTCCTTGATGTCTTTATGGAAAACGCATATAGCAGGCACCTTGGTCGGAAGGCTTTCCTTACAGCCTCCAAAAATGCATTCAATAAAAAAGAGCCTAAGGATCGCCATCCAAGTGTCCATCTTCCATATATCCAAGGGACCACGGATAGGATTGCTCGGATCCTTAGAAGGTTTGATATCCCCTCAACCTTCAGGCCACTCAAAACCATTCGTAACTCCCTGAAGTCTGTAAAGGATCCGGTCGACCCCAAAGACATGAAAGGTGTCTACTTGATTCCTTGCTCATGTGGGACCCCTTATATAGGGGAAACAGGGCGCTCCATCCAGCAGAGGATTGGTGAGCATGCAGCGGACCTGAGGCATGGTAGAGTAAAGTCCTCGGCTCTTGCAGAACACGTGGACAAAACTAAGCATCATGTCTGCATTGAGGAGGCCAAAGTCATTGCAAGGGTTGATCGGTTTCATCATCGCAAGTTAAGGGAAGCTATCGAAATTGAGCGAAGACCCATCAATCTCAACAGAGATGATGGGTGGAAGGTTAGTAGAAATTGGATCCCTGCGCTGTCGGCTTAAGTTTTCTTCCTTCCCCCTCTATTCTTCCAGGTTCTTTCTCTGGGTGGGAGTGTTTTTGTTCTTGTGAGTCTGGTTTTCGCCTATCATTGGCAGCGTTGTTCTTCTTAGGATTATCCTCCTCTTGGGCAGGATCGCTTTTTTATGTAGATTGTATTAAAATTGAGCTTAAATTATTCAAAAATTATTACTTATATTAGTAATAACTATATTAAATCATATGGCATTTCATTTAAACTGTCATTTATAGCCTTTAGATTAATAGGAAATATCTCCCTCTTCATTATAATTTTAAATTCATAAGCGTTTAGTTCTATTAATATGTATTGTCCCTCATTTAATATTATATTAATTAATAGCATTACCCAACTTAGTATTATTATAGTTTTACTTAAATACATTAATTAATTAATATTTATTATTCTATTATGTATATATATTATTATGTTTATACATAGAA